>NW_019290527.1:0-29735 GCF_000500325.1 Leptinotarsa decemlineata | reverse complement strand
TTAATAGCATCTGTTGTATTAATAGCAAAGTCATTGATATGAGGAGTACGACAGTTCAATGAAATAGAAAGTGCAGGATGATGAACGTCTATGTTAACAAAAGGTTGATCACATTTCTAGACGATACAATCGTCACATTTGTTTATAACTAGATCCAGTTTGCGATTATTAATATTCGTTATCGAGTTGTACTGTTGAGATTCAGTTGCTTGCATGAAGTTGAGGATATACTGAATTTTGGTTTTTTGGGATATTGAAGTCACCAATTGATAGAAAATTCCCGTTAGTAACACAATCAGAGCTCTCCAGAAAATCAAATAATGTTTCATAGTGAATATTGGGGCAACAAGGAGGTATATAAACTACAATAATATTCAAAGTAAAGCTGTCAAGTACTAATTTGGAGCCTACAATATCAACTTCAGTTGATATTGTAGGCTCCTTTAGTAATATTATTGGTTACCAGATCACGATCACATCGGAATACATTATACATTGATGGAAGATTTTTTGATTGAACACATCGTGATGAAGATTAGTCTTGACCGTTTCTGAGTTGAGCTGACGCCCAATTCTTCCGCCCTCCAAAGCACCGTTTGTGATGGGTCAGTCTCCACCAGGGTTCTTAAATCCTCATCCTGGATTACTGTCGGTCGACCACTTCGGGACTCATCTTCGAAGCTAAAATTTCCAGAACGAAATTTTGAAAATTTGCAAACCAATGTGGAACAGTGCGTTCCTTAGCACTATCATTGCCAAATACCTGGTTGATTTTTCGGTCTGATTCGGCAGCGCTTTGGTTCAATTTGGGATCAGCTGAAAAAATGGCCTGTATAATAATTTACTTCACTTTAGGCTTTTTTTGAAGATGTATTACTCTTTACCAAAACGCAGTTCGAAATGATATGTAGGTTAGATAATGAAACAGACTGCAATGTCCTATTTATCGAGGCTCTTGTTGACATTCGTTTGGAAATCGTCCAATCTGTTTAGTTCAACCTAATAATTTTGAATATAACTGATGTTCTAGTTCTAGTTTTTTTTATAACTTAAAAGCGGAGCATTACCTAATGGATTCGAGAATTTGCAACTTTGTTCTTTCACTTTGATCACGAAAATGCTTCAGATTCATAAAGCCAAAGCATCACGTTTTGAGCTTTTATAAAAGTATTCTGTGTTCGGTGGAGGCTGAAGGGCACAACTTTTCACACAATGAAAGCAGACTCCGGTAACATGACTAGACAACGAAAATGCCGGTGATCGTTTGAAGCTAGCACGTCAGCTGTGTATAATTCAT
Source organism: Leptinotarsa decemlineata (assembly GCF_000500325.1). Classification (NCBI taxonomy): domain Eukaryota; kingdom Metazoa; phylum Arthropoda; class Insecta; order Coleoptera; family Chrysomelidae; genus Leptinotarsa; species Leptinotarsa decemlineata. Next base: position 28,438 of record NW_019290527.1, on the reverse strand, counting down.
TGCAAAATAGAAACCTCTGGAGTGTAACTTTAAACAAAATACAAGAGAGGCGCCCAACTTTCTGCAAGTTTAATTTGATCATTGAGGAATGGATGGATATCCGTAAGGATTTGTTTTCAAACCAGATCGTCTTGAAACTCGGAGGCAGACTTTTGTTTTCGGGAGATGGAAGTCTGACATTTCACCAACTGTGCAGATGGGTTTCCTCTTAGTGTTAGGAGGATTTTCAGATTAAACCAAGTACATTTCTGAAGTAAAGACATCTATAGAGAATTATAATATTCCATAATATTTCGTTACGTTAATTAGATGGAAATCCACATGTAATAGTTCAAAACAAATAGAGCGAACAACGTTGTTATGTGGGCTATATGAGATTATGAATGGACTGCTATGCTGATCGAAACTCTCTTGAAGTTTGACTTGATTGATCGAAAAGATACATTGAAACAGTGTGCTATGCCTTTTTATTAATATTCTTTTGAAATGAGCTGGATTATTTTGTTTGTTGAATTTCAGTGATACATCAATTAAATTGATTGTTGATAATTTGTATTCGGCGCCACGGTTGAACGGCGTTTCAAGTGCTGAGCCCAATGGAAGAGCCCATGAGAGCCAAGACTAAAAAAAGCACGCCAAGTTCGATCAAATGTCAAAGTTCTGCTCACAATTTGGTTCGATTACCGTGACGTAGTGCATTAGCAGTTTTTATCACTTGGTCGTACGGTCAATAGAAGTATTATCTCAAAGTCGTCTCCACAATTGATTATCACCCTCAGATTTTAGAACGGTAAAACCATCAATGGATATCGCTGCTCACCAAAAGATCATTTTTCCATAAACTGGTTAATAGAAATAATTTGAAAAATGTATAATCTAAATTGCCCCACCCCCAGGAAAAAGAAAAGAAAAAAAGTAGAAAAAAATAGAAAAAATAAACAAAAAACACACAAGAAAAACAAATTTTAATAACATATCGGGAATTTTCAGATCCTTCCATGTAACATAATTACCTACTTTACTTAAGCTATTGTTCTTATCATTCTGTACTATTTTATTGCTCATTTTACGGCATACAAAATATATTTTGCGTTCAACCGTCAATAACTACTGTAAATATTAACCTGATCATAAGCACTATTTGATAATTCAGACATTGTTAAATAATTTTTTAACAATGATTTATCCTTAACGAAGTCATGGCTGATTCATTTGAGTACTTATAACTCTAAGATTGTAGATAATTTCGTTGGTCAATTAAAATCCACGATGAAGTGCACACATTGTGGACACTCATTTGTAACCTTCGATCCTTTCTGGGATTTGTCACTTCCCATACCAGAAAGAATTAACCAATTGAGTTTATCACAGTGCTTTGATTTCTTCACAAGAGAGGAAACTTAGGATGGACATGAAAAACCGACGTGTTTAAGTTGCAAAGAGAGAAGAAAATGCACGAAGTTTCCCCATATTTTAGTTATTCACTTTAAACGATTTTCTCTAACAGAAAGATTTAGAGACAAGTTTAATGTTGCCATCGAATTTCCACTAGATGGATTAGATATGATCAATTATGCAGCAGATAATGTGACTCCTTGTCGCTATACTCTATATGCACTTTCGAATCACAGTGGGTCTACAAAACCAAGTTACGTCACGACGTTTCGATTGTTAGTATCCACAATCATCTTCGGGTGATAACTGGACTTATTCCTCCGAGATACGACTATTTATAGGTCATTCGAGTGCTTTCACCTATCCCCCCTTCGCTCTCTCCGAGAGAGACGGGGGGATAGAAATCATTTATTGATAAACTCTCTATAAGATTGCTCTGATGTCATTTTATTGTAAAGTAACCAGTTCATCAACATCAGGATCTGGGTTTGCGCATTGTCCTCAGGTGGTTGACGGAAATGGAGATCTATGTTGCTTCTAATTCCTCTGAAGGAATTGGGGCCACTTTTAATAACTCTAACTTCTCGATATTGTGGGTCTTGAACATTAGCTTATTATCTAGGGTAGCGCCTGAATATTCTGAATATGTCACCTTGTTTGCCAAAAAATATTTCGTTTGTTAAAGAAAACGTGTCTCACAGGTGTACAGCAGAATGTTGTAAACATACATAGTAACTTGTTGGACCAAAATCTGAAAGAACAATTAGTTCAGGCCAGTCTCAACTCGTTTACACTGTAGGTTAATAAACTGATACCTTTCAAAAAACAACTCCTCTTCTGTCTAATACCACGAAGGGCGTTGGATTATATGCGACATATGTCAGTGCAGGATTCTTCACTGAAGTAATTCCTGCATATGCTGTTAGCGATACACGTTTCAATTATTGGAACACACTCGCAGACCAGTTTCGGGCTTGGACATGGGTCAGTGTAAGGTAGTATCCATCATAAACATGAAGTCGATGATTTTCCATGAATAAAAATCGAGTTCATCTCAGAGTATCATGTATCGAACAAGGCTGAAGCGATCGGTTGGTTACTTCGTTCACGAGCAGATGGAACATTGACAAATATGTTATTTGTCATTCTTCCATTATGCCCTACATTAAAACTACATTTCTTACATTACATAAAAGTGAAATATGGAAAGAATCTCCACTTTCAGAACTATGATTGATTTCATTTCAACTGTTCTATAATCCAAAAACATTATTTAATCTCTGTTTACAGATTGATATTGTTGATATGACGGTATTATTCATTTGCAAAATGAGTCGTTTTTTAGCTTCATTATTTACAATAATACAAAAGGAAGCAAATCTACTCGAAAAATAATCTTTTCGAATATAATGGGTGTTTCACCAGATTATATGTCTCAAACTTCTTGCATAATAACGAATCGTTTTCTGTTAATCTGATAGTCTATCATTGTGCAACAAGTTATATAACCTGAGTATACAGAGTGTTTCTTAACTATGGTACAAAACTCTAGAGGGTGATTCGTTAGGTCGTTTTAAGAAAGAAACTTCCAATTAATATATGTTCTGAGTTGCTTCGTTTCTGAGATACAGGGCGTTGAAGGTAAAACAAAAACGGTAGGTATTTATAAAATATCATAAATATCCTTACACTGATCTGATTGAAATTTGATATAGTTATTTGAAGTAATAAGGCACTTATTTTGCCCGAACTAGATGGAAATTGTTACTTCAAGTGGCGTCTCAGTGGGCACGACTGTTACGATCAGTTGTAAATAGTTGGACGCTAATTATTAAATTAGGACAACTCTATTTGTGAAACACCCGATATATAGTTCCACCCGACTCGATAAGTTTTTTTGGAAAAAAAAGGAACGTTTTTTTCTTTCGTCCGTCCGCTCTAGGGCAGAGTGAAACTGGATGATAACGTTCGGTAGATTTGATTTCAGGCAAATTCTGGTTTTCGAATATAAAATTACGTCTTTTGACGGATATAAACCTGCCGTGCCTTGTTGTGATATTGTGATTGGGTAATTCTTCTGTGGAGCGATCTTGCAATATAGTCAAAAATTTTTTCAAAATCGCCGGGTGTCCACATAACGAAAATTTACCCAAGATCGCTCCACAGCAGAATTACCCAATCACAATATCACAACAAGGCACGGCAGGTTTATATCCGTCAAAAGACATAATTTTATATTCGAAAACCAGAATTTGCCTGAAATCAAATCTTCCGAACGTTATCATTCAGTTTCACTCACGAATTTTTTTTTGTCGCCAGTGTTTTCTTCATATCAAGTTTCGTTTCGAAAAAAAAACACTTCTAAAAACTGTCCATGGCCAACATGCAATAAAAACCAATAGTTAATAATAAACAATGAGCAAAATATACAGCTTCTGATAAAATACACGACTACAATCGATTTGTCATTGATTGTCTGACACGTTCAAAAATACCTAAAACAACCGCCTTCTGGAGTTCCGTAATTTGGGGAACACCCTGTATCGCCCGATTATATCAAATAACTTGGAGTATGACAACTGAATATACTCTTTCGAATACGAATAAAGTGGGTATCTGTGTAGTGTTAGATCTCCAATTTCATTTGACACTCATTTCATGAATCCGCAGTTTTTATGTGAACTTTCTGAAGACCGATAGATTTGATCGTCCATTTTTATTCTCTTACTGTGGAACCTGATGATACTGTGGCCCACCTGAGAATTCATTTCTGTGAATGTCGTCTAGCAAACTGCCCAATTTCCTTCTTTGACCGAAGCATTTCATCCCAGGAATATCTCCAAAGTTTCGTCGTCAGCATGTGACTAGTAACTAATTCAATTACGGACCGGGTCCAGAACTGAACCCAATTCAGTCGCCGCAAAGATAACATTGTCTCGGAAGTTGACCCGACAAATATGTGCCATAAAACCCAAGAACGCTTTAGATACTAGATTACATTTCAGTGTGACTTACGGGTGAATTAGGATAGAAGTTTAGGAAGGGTTGCAATGGCCCAGAAAAGTTGGGGAGACGTAAATGATCTCGTAAATTAAACACTAATCATTGAAAAATTACGTTTATGTTTAGGCTGGATTATGACTGTTAATAACTCTATATCCACGTGATTTATTGAGAATATACCTAGCAAGGCCGTGCCCAGATTTTTGTTTCAGTGGGGGTCTAAATGCTATGTAATGTCAAGTACCATTACATTGACACGGGAAAAGCCCTCCACTTACAAAACTGTACTAACATATTCGTTTTCAAAACTAAAAACCTCAAATTTCCAGTTCAGTGAATTCACAATACAAATTCAAGTCCTCCAGACTTTTTATGGGCCAATTCTGTTATAACATCATCAGTTGGGATGATGACATCTCTGTGAATTGGCATTAGGGCCAATCCGGTTAGCCTCTCTTACCCACAAGAATTTCGTTGGTTTTTGGGCGCCTAAGAGTAGAAAATGATCTTTCCGGTGTGCATGTGGTTACTGGTGGAGTCCCAACATATACATGTTGGGATACAATTGGCTTGTTTCATGCTATGGAAAATGATACTGGTTTGCTTAAAGACTGATCGAGTTAGGGGTAAATTATACTTATGAAGCCTAATCGGTCCTAAGATCTCTTTATATCTGCAGAAAAAAGAGCAATTCGAAAAGCAAGAATTTAAATTTACCGCGTGTCTGTTGACCAGTAAAATTGATCGTGTCTGATCTGATCTGATGATCCAATTTGACAGACGCCATTTTTGTAGTTATTGCTGTCAACTCGGTATGAAAACAACTGTTACAATTATCTAATTAAAGAAAGTTTTTTTTGGTGAAAGGTAGGTCTCGGCGGGTGCCTATTTTGCTTCATATTCCGTGTCATTACTTTAAATTCCGAAAAATATTTTTTCAGGTTATTTTTGGATTGAATTTTACCATTACTACCTTGGCCGAACTGAAATAAAAATCAAATCTAAACTTTCCATCTTTCGATAAAATACAAAGTCTGAAATGAATGTCATATAAATAAAAGGGACCTACTAAATATACCATCTACCGTTTCAATTTTTCATTCTTCATTTTTTTACCAAAGTATTGCAAATTTTTCAAGTAAAATTCATCGATCACTTCAAAATCGACTCCTGGTAAGTTGTCGGAGTCTGCTTTAACAAAACTAGGCTCAACATTCATTTTGAAATTATTTTAACAAAAATACGAAATTATGTGTAGAAACCATGGACATTAGAAAGAGCACATTTTCGCATACACAACAGAGGGCGCTGGCTGACTGGATGAAAATATGGCTAATATACCAGTAACGTTGAATTTTTCATTTTTGGTGGGTGGCATGAATGCATAATTGATTTATTTTATTAGGGTTCATGAACACTCGAAAACCATTCGAAAATACAGCTCGTTAAATTCTATTGAGAATCATATTTTTGATATAACTTGTACTACATCAGTTATCAAGGCAAATATTATTATCCATTTTTATGCTTGATTCAAGGATTCGAGCGATCTTATTTTCTGGCTTCATTCTTAACAAAAATGAATGAATAATTACAGGAAATTTTAATTGATCGTTCATTTTCTCAGGAAAATGGAGCACACATATCACAATTTATTGGTTTCTTCGGCATTAACATTGTATCTCATATCGGATCCATTCTGCTTGTTTTTGGAACATTGGGTTTCAACTTTTTCTCAGCTGATAGCTCGCGTAGGAACAATTCGTTTTATCATCGAGTTTACTTTGTGTGTGTTTTGAAAGTGTTTTAGAGATATATTTGAAAATTAATATGGTGCATTTCTGTGCTGATTTCAATTGTGCGGAAAGTCACTAGAAAACAGAAAGCGCATCGGTTTATAGATGAGTTATTTCATATAACGAGTTTAGGTTCCCAAAGGATAAAATGATGAGAAGAAACTGGGTGAAAGTATTGAAAAGAAAGAACTACAATCCTTCTACTCTTCCAAGACTTTATAGAAATCATTTAAAAAGTGACTATAAATGAAAAGGGGAAGGAAATACTGAATTTGATGACACAGTTTTTTATTTCAACTTCAAGACTTCTCCACAGAAAGTATTATCTAGAGGTAATACCGTTGCTGAAAGTATGATACATTTCACTTCATTAAATTTCATCATATGATTAATGGTATTATTACCTCAGAAGCTTTTGTTGGATCAGTTCGAGTACAATCAATTCTGTCTATACTATACCTGTCTGTCTATACTATACCTCATTCAAACTTCCTGTCAAGTTTTGGAAGATTCAACGGATTACCCAAGCGAGTCTATAATGCATGGATTTAATTTTTCGCGTACATTTTATCCCATGTGGAGAATTTTCCATATTCATGATTGAATCGATAATTATAGGCTTCGTGAATTTTATGATTTGGCAATGTTGGTTATTTCTATTGTTCCTATTGGCCAATCGAACAAGAAGCGGGAATAGGGTCGTGACGTCCCCGCCCTACCACATTCGATTGTTAATAAATAATTACGGGAAAACTACGGTACTAAGAGGGCTGAAACAAAATGCACTGTTTTTCAATTTGAAATTTTTATCAAGTGAACTATAAACTAAAAATCATGAAACAAGCCCATTGCCTGTTGCACTCTCCGACAGCCTCAATGGCGCCAGAAGGCAGGTTCGAAGGGCTTTTGTCCTGCCACAACAATTTCCATAGTTGAAATTCGCCTTGTGCCTCGTCTAGTGCCACCAGGTTTTCGTACATCACTAGGTCCTTTCTTGGAGGGGTCCGGACACTCCAGACCACCTCCTGGGCACGGCCTTGCTACCTATGATTTTCATGAAATGCATTATGAAAAATGGACTCTTGAATACACACTTAGTCATTTCCAGACTTTCAAGAGCCCAAATTATTACTATTGTTATTTGAACTTTTTTACCACTCTTATAACGGGTCTTTTATTGATCGCTTCCTATCTTTGAATTTAAATAAAAAAAGTGTGTGCGATTTTTTTTATTCGTTTGAAAGACCTATTGATGCTATTATGTGAGGAATACAACATTGTTCAAATGTTCACCAGGTCTTCTCTGGGTAGAGCGCATCAGAAACGTCCAATTTTCCATGACTCTGGCGCATAAGCCTGAATTTGACCGATGGCATGGGTTATGTTGGCTTTGGGAACCACTGTGGTTCGTGGCTGATTTGCATACACCTGCGATTTGAGAAATCTCCACAAGGAAAACTCTAAAGGGATCAAATCGCATGATCTCGGTGACCAGTTCACATCACCTTCACGAGATGACCATGACCTCAAATAGCTCGAGCAGAATATCCAATGCGGCATGAGCGTCGACCTGTTGAAACCACATGTCGTGGGTATCCAGATAATCCAATTCAGGCCAAAAGAAGTTGGTAATCATCAACCTATAGTGCTCGCCGTTGACAGTGATGGCCTGGCCAACGTCGTTTTCAAATAAATATGAAACGATGACGTTGCCAGCCCAAAATCCACACCAAAAAGTTACTTTTTCGGGATGCATTGAACGCTTTTGGATATCATGTGAACGATACTTTTCATAGCGATATTAACAAAATTCATGAAAACATTCAATTCACTGTTGAAATAGAAGCAGACAACTCATTCAATTTCTTGGACCTAACAATTAGTAGAATGAACAATAAACATGATTTTTCAATTCATCATTCAAACCAAGTTATGTCACGACGTTTCGATTGTTAGTATCCACAATCGTCTTCGGGTGATAACTGGACTTATTCCTCCGAGATTCGACTATTTCTAAGTCATTCGAGTGCTTTCACCTATCCCCCTTCTCTCTCTCCGCTTCATTGGTTTTTAGCCGGAGATGACCGTTAGGCGGGAGTTGATCGTTTTACGTTTGATTAGAGGTTACCATATGCTACGTATCTCACCACTAGCTTGACTGAATGCGTTGTTGGAACCACCTTCAAACAAATATCATCAGTTGGGATAGTGTCATCTCTGTGAATTGCAATTAGGGCCAACTTGGTTAGCCTCTCTTGCCCACAAGAATTCCGTAGGTTTTTAGGCTCCTAACTGTGGAAAATGACCTTTCCGGGGTGCACGTACTTGCTGGTAGAGTCGACAAGATGCTCAACAACATATAAATGTTGGGATACAATTGCCTGTTGCACTCTCCGACAGCCTCAATGGCGCAAGAAGGCCGGTCCGGAGGGCTTTTGCCCTGCCACAACAATTTCCATTGTTGAAATTTACCTTTTGCCTCTTGTTCCACCAGGTTTTCGTGAATCACTAGGTCCTCCCTTGGAGGTAGTCTGGACGCTTCCCTGGGTACGGCCTTGCTACCTAGGATTTTTAATGAAATGCATTATGAAAAATGGGCCATTGAAGAGCCATTTTCAGACTTTAAAGAGCCCAAATTGTTATCTAAACTTCCCATCCAGTTTCACGAGCGCTTTCTAACTTCAAATTTAAATAAGTGTGTGTGATTTTTTTTGTTCCTTTGAAAGACCTATTGATGCCATTATGTGTGGAAAACAACATCGTTCCAATGTCCACCATGGCTTCTCTGGATGGAGCGCATCAAAAACGTCCAATGTTCCATGATTTTGGCGCATAAACCTGAATTTGATCGATGGTATTGGTTATGTTGGCTTTGGGAACCACCTGCGATTTGAGAAATCCCCAGAAGAAAAACTCTAATGGGATCAAATCGCATGATCTCGGTGACCAGTTCATATCACCTCCACGTGATGACCATGGCCTCAAATAGCTCGAGCAGAATATCCAATGCGGCATGAGCGTCGTCCTGTTGAAACCACATGTCGTGGGTATCCAGATAATCCAATTCAGGCCAAAAGAAGTTGGTAATCATCAACCTATAGTGCTCGCCGTTGACACTGATGGCCTGGCCAACGTCGTTTTCAAAGAAATTTAAAACGATGACGTCGCCAGCCCAAAATCCATACCAAACAGTGACTTTTTTGGGATGCATTGGACGCTTTTGGATATCATGTGGGCAATTAGATACTTTTCATAACGATATTAACAAAATTCATGAAAACATTCAATTCATTGTTGAAATAGAAGCAGACAAATCATTCAATTTCTTGGACTTAACAATCAGTAGAATGAACAACAAACATGATTTTTCAATTTATCACAAACCGTCCTATAAGGAAATTATTATACATTACGATTCTAGCCATCTCCATTAACACAAAGTATCAGCTTGTAATAGCATGATTCACATATTAGTCAATGTTCCTCTTTCAATAGATAACTTCAATAAAGAACTTAATTGTGATTAACAATAGGTTTAAAGCCGAACTAATAAACAAAATACTTGCCAAGAAAGTCTACGCAAAAGCGATTCGAGACGTTTTTCCTATTGATAAGGTAGATTATCAAAATTATAGAGCTTTAACGTATTTTGGTCAACCAACGGAAAAAGTAGCTTAATTTTTGAGGAAACGAGATATTAAAATTGCATATACAGTGTGTCTCACTCTCTGGACTGATGGAAATGCTCAAAATGCACCTACTACCTGAATGGGGTTGGCCAAAGTGATATACACTGTCCGCCACTCGTGATGGAACACCATATTTTTACGGTAATCATATAAGGGGGCAAAATAGGCTCAAAATTCTTTCAGATTCGTGATCAGGACTACCAACTTACTACGATTACATTTTTTTCCTGAAAAAATTTCAGTCATGAAAAATCCGAATTTGTCTCATTTCTTATGGAAACACCCCCGTATCTTCCGTAATAATTGGAGTAATTTTTTTTTGGTTTTGACATCAAAACATGAACGATCAGACCTCACCACTTCACCAACAATTAAAACAATTTCAATTTTTGCTTGAAGTGACAGACGTGTCATGTTGAACTTTGTCAATCAAAATGAGCTGATATCAGTTGAAATAGGAACTTCAGAAATATTAAAATATGAGCAGGAACCTACGAACAGAAAACAATTGGAACCCAGGAACAATATCCAACACAAATACAAGAACAATAAACACAATGGGAACAAAAACACGGCAGAAACAACAGGAACAACGGAGATTCAAAGAACAATAATACTAGAAACAACAAACGCAATTAAAAATGGTCTGGAGGTTATTACAACAAGATCTTTCAATATTATTGTTAGGTTGACAGTAAATATCAATGAGCAACTGTTTTCCATGGTGATTTCAGGGCACCGGATGATTCAATGAAACTGATGTAATTCAATCCCTTCAAAGGATTTCAGACAACAGGTAAAATAATCTAAATTCTACGTGTTCACCGAGTGCGATTTTTTCTTTAAAAATTAACAGCTGTTTCGGTGTTGCAATGAGTATGAAGATTAACTTTGTTTCGGATCGTAAAATGTTTCCTCAATATTTTGATAAATGACCCCGCACATTTCTTATGAGAAATGGCTTACCTTGGATTTTGCCTGAGAGTTTCATCGTTACACCTCAAATATTACGGAAGATACGGGGGTGTTTCCATAAAAAGTGAGACAAATTTGGATTTTTCAGGACTGACATTTTTTCAGGATAAAAGTGTATTCGTAGTAAGTTGGTAGTCAGGTGTATGAAAAATAACGGAGAAATCTGTGAATTTATATATTCTCAATGATTTCGAATACATCAATTTATTAAGGTATTATCATTGTTGTGGTTTGATGGTTTCCATAAGCGAAGATCAACGATACTTTTTCCATATGTGACAGAATCCGATATAAGGATATTACGTTTTAACTGGAAAAGCAATGATAGTTTCTCAGAAACTTAAAGCACTTTTTGAACCCCAGCAATTTTTAATGTTCCATGAAAGTCCAAATACACTTTCTTTGGAATATTGTTCACATATATGGACCTCTTCTGGCAATCTACTCTAAATTTATTAGATTACATTCAGTAGAGATCCGAAAAGATTTGGGATAAACCTCTTAACAAAGATTGTTTGTCTGCAATATTGAAAGTAGAGTTGGGTTTTTCCTATCTTTCACAGGAATATACGTCAAACTGCTGCTCATTTTTTCCAAAAACTCCATATACCTGGAACTACAAATGAAAGAGTTCTTGTTATTTGGAGAACCGAATCTTTGTGGAAGAAAGTTCAGTATATCGTTTTTTGAAATGAATATAATTTTCAGCGGATTTAATCCAAGTTCGATCGCTCATTTTGTTCGAAAATTGTTCTGCAATGCTCTCATCTCCATAAAAATCTTCGGAAGTCTTGTGTTAATTACCTTTCATCCTACAGATTGGTGTGAGCTAAAAGTTCTTTCAGACTATCACATTATTTGTATTTCCACGGAGTACGTGGAAAGTTCAATGATTAAAGTTCAATATTCGTATAATATAATTTATATAAATAAACATTTATGAATTCATTGAAATTGTATAATAATAAAGTATACATTTTTACTGCCTAACGTAAGATAGGGATTCTAATTGCGTATTTCATATGTATAGCCATTGTCAACCTTTGTTTAATCAATATCCCGTTTCAATATTTTCTTGACTTCGTAAATATCTTCAATAGACTTGGAGGCCTTATGATCCAAACCATTTATAGTCTCATCATTGGTGAAAGGCTAAAATACCAATTGGATTCAACTGTCATTGAAGGACAATACCTACTTGAAGCAAACACGTTAAGGATGAACGAAATCTCGACTTTCAGAAAGGACAAAAACCAACATAAATACATCTCAGTTCCATATCACCAATATACGAGGAACTTTGGAAAGATTTCCAAGGAATTAGGTATGAAGGTGGTTTTTAAACAAGTCATACCCTACAGAGCCTTTTGGGAAGTTCAAAAGGCAAAGTTGAGAATTCGGAAAAGTCTGGAATTTACGAAATTGAATGTGAGGACTGCGATGCAAAATATTATGGACAGACAAAAAGATCTATTGAAGTAAGATATAAGGAACACATAGCACACTTAAAATATGGAAGACCTGAAAAATCAGCAGTCGCCCATCATATTTTGCAACAAAACCATTCCATAGACATAGACCTCAGTTCATTAAGATTAGTTATACAAGTTAACACCAACAGGCAACTAGGTGCCTATGAGAGTGTAGAAATAAGTAAACACAATAATATTATGAATAACGATGACGTACCTAAACCAAAGAGCATACTATATAGCTTGTTGAAGTAAAATAAAATAATGTTGTTGGGTTTACTGATTACTACATAAGGACACATTGCAAAAATAAATTTGGATAGGCAATATTGTGAAATTAATTCTTATATAGATGAAAATTGTATCATATAAACATATATTGTAAAATAATAGATGAGACAAAATTAATTTAGGTTGGTATGCCTGGATGGTTTACCTGTATAGCATAAAGAGGATTAGCTCGCACTAGTCATTAGTTTTAATCTTCCTCTTTGAAGATGAAACACGTGTAGATGTGTTGAAAATAACGATTTGGTGTCGGGAAAATACTCCAGTAATATTCATGAACAAATCCTTATATGGAGGCCGCATCTATGGAATAGAACAATTTTTTTCATGACGAATCATGAAAGAGTCTCTAATGACAGCTCGAAAAAGCGCAATCTGTTGTAGTTGTGGACATCTGTTCACCCTCCAGAGTTTGAGAACTGAGGCGGTGGATATCAAAGCTTGGCTTTGCAATAGACAGATCCCTACATAAATAAACAAATCCATTTATGATCAGACAGATTTTTATACGAAGACCACATCTATGAAATCTGCCTTACGTAAGAATGGGACCCTAATTGCGTATTTTATCTATATAGCCATTTCCAATATTTGTCTAATCAGTATCTCGTTTGAATATCTCCTTGACTTCGTAAATATCTTCAATAGACTTGGAGATCTTATGATTCAAACATTCCAAACCATTCATAGTCTCATCATTGGTGGAAGGCTGAAATACTAATGCATTGTTGCATTCAACTGTAATTGAACGACAATGTTTACTTGAAGCAAACATGAACAAATCCTATACGGAGGCGGCATCTACGGAATCGAAAAGTTTTTTTCATGACGAATCATGAAAGAGTGTCTAATGAGTTTTATGGCATCTCAAAAAAGCACTATCTGGTGTAGTTGTGAATATCTGTATGCCTTCCAGAGTTTGACTAATCCGGTGAATATCAAAGCTCGGCTTTGCAACAGACAGATCTCTATATAAATAAAAAATCTCTATACGAAGACCACATCTATGAAATCGAAAGAACTTTTTTAAACAATGCATTCGTGACGAACCATGAAAGAGTCTTCGATGAGTCCTATGACAGCTCGAGAAAGCGTGGTGTAGTTGTGGACATCTGCTTGCCTTTCAGAGCTTCAAAGCTACTACGGTCCCCATAGTGTGGACCCTTTTTTATCTTGAATAAACAGAGTTTTTTCTCAATACCATAGATCAAATTTTCTATATGGGTGGATGTACATGCTTCCTTCTACAGAGGTTTGCTGTTTATAGTGTGACCCGTGAAGTCCGCATCATAGGGATTTTTTTATAAATAGCTCTCATTCGAAATTTCGACTCAGCAATCTCGAAAGCTATATCAACCACTCATTGGAAAGAACCAATAATCCAATATATTGTTTTGCTGACGACATCACACTTGTCTCGTCATCATATTTGGATTCCAGGACATCGGCTGCGGATGCACATCTTCACCGGCAACAGCAGGTTGAATATCTTGAAAAGGATCTAGAAAAAATTTTGAATTGGGGTGAAAGTAACCAGGTTCGATTCAATGCCACAAAAACCGAGGCATAGACTTTCTCCAAAAAGATGTCTGCGAAACGGATATAATAATATCAGGTCAGATAATTCCGCTTTCTGCTTCGGTAAGTTTGTTGGGGATTGAAATGGATACCAATCATGGGCACAATCAAGTCACTGGAATTGCAAAGGCTGCTTCTCAAAAGCTTGGAACACCGTTCCGAACTAGAAAACTGTACACACCTCAGCAACTTTCGATGCTTTATAAAGCTCAGATCGGATCTACTCTGGAGTAGTGTTCTTATGTATGGAGTTCTGCCCCCAAACATATCCTGAACCTGCTGGATTCCATCCAGAAAAGAGCCATCCGCCTGGTTGGAGAAACGAACATCACTTGCAACCTTGATAACATCGAAGAAAGGTTGGGGATCTGTCTCTCTTTTATAGATACACTTTCACTAAGCGTGTTCAAGTGACTTGGTACATTTGATTCTATAAAGAACGGTACATATCAAAAATACGCGACGGACTGTGGCTGTGGAGGTTCCACTCAGTTCACCTCGAACTTTATTGTTTAAGAACTCTCCCATCTGGAGAACTGCGTTTATGTGGAATGAACTTCCTGATAACGTTTTTTCAAATGGATTTAGTCTCCAGCGATTCAAATCCAATGTGAATCACTACTTTCGCACAGGCAATTTTTTTTAATAAGCTTTATTTATTGTCTCATCAACTATTACAGTTATTAAAGACATTCATATTGTTAGTGAATACATTGATACTGTGTAACGTTACTAAATTTTATTTAAGAGATTAGTTTGTTTCAAAAAATTTATCACATTTCCGACTGCACTGTATTCTCCTAAGATTTGCGCGATATTCTCTGGTATGTTATTATCCTCATCACATTCAAAGTATTCGCCATTGATCACAACGCACTACTCCAAACGATTCTTCTATTGTCCAAAATAGTTTTTAAATTCACTCATAGGGATGTTCTTTAAGCCTTCCAGCGATCCGGTGAATATGGGGGTTGGATAATCGGTGTCATGGCGTTTTTGATCAAAAATTGCTTCACAGAAAGGGGGGCGTGGGCCAGCGCGTTGTCATGATGGAAGAACCAGTCGCCTGTGTGCCAAAAATCTGCCCCTTTCTTCCGGATACTCTCCCTCAATCTTTTCGAAACCTCCAAGTAGAACTTCTGATTGACAGTTTGACCTGGGGGAACGAACTCCGCGTACACAACATCTCTGCAATCGAAGAAACAAATGAGCATTGTCTTGATGTTTGATTTCACTTGGCAAGCTTTCTTGGGATGAGGAGAGCCAGCTGTCTTTCACTGGCTTGATTGCTGCTTTGTTTCGGGGTCGTATCCATAGCACCACGATTCATCACCAGTACTCACCTTGGAAAAAAAAACAGGGTCCTCTTCGAGAGCTGATTTTAAAGCTCAAAACATGCCTGAAGTCGACGCTCCCTTTGTTCGTCTGTGCAACCCTTCTCATGTACAAATCTTTGGATGAAATTGTCTGAATTGAACTCCATCACATTTCCGACACCTCACAGAGTTGACCAAAAGTTCGACGACGGTCTTCACGAACGAGGGCATTGATTTTGTCGACGTTTTCATCAGTTCTTAACGTTGAGGGGCGTCCTGAACGAAGTTGGTCTTCAATAGGCATTTCTCCATTTTCAAAACGTGAAAACCAATCGTAAACTTTGGTTTTACTTGAGACAGCATCCCCATAAGCAGTCTTAAGCAGTACACTAGTTTCTGCGACCGATTTCTCCAACAGAAAACAAAATTTCACAGCCGCGCGTTGTTCTCGACAATCTGGCATTACGTTTTCGCCGAAACGTAAAAAGTTGTTTTATTAAAAAAAATCTCACAGGCGAACCGATGCACTCACAACGACACAACTTCACACACTGATGCAAATGGCGTGACACTAACGGCACCTCATAAAAGTAAACACAAGTAAATTCACTCCCGTCGGCCTCTTTGATGTTTCGGGTCGAGATTTTAGTTTTTGCTGACATGTGGCGGGACAGGAGGGTGTAGGCTGAGAGCTATCGTGCACCTCTGCACGAGGTTCGATCAAAAAATATGTGACCATGATCAGACTTCATCATTGCTACGAGGAGCTCACAATAAATATCTCATATGATTGTGAACTGTTCATTTATGAAAAATAAGACAACGTGGTGAAATAAACGTATATTTTGTAAAGTAAGATTATACAATTTAAGTCAAGAACTTATGCTAATCTATTCTGAAGGTTTTTCAGAATGATGAGTTTTTGTTTTTTTCAACATTTCTTTTCAAATTTCTATTGTCAAATTTCAAAGTATAATAAATTCTTATCCTTGTGAAAAGGAGAAATAAATAATCCTAAGTAAAATTATCACAAGGGGGAGAAATGTTGATTTTTGAAAACATTGTTTTGAGCTGGTTGCCTATGCAATCATATGGCACATTAACTATAGAAATGATAAGGAAATTCTGTCTCTACATGAATAATACTTTGTGAAAATGAATCTCGAGGCATATATTATAAATTTCCAAACTATTTGGCTTCTGTTTTACTGAAAGTCTTGAATTTTTTGATATTACAGTTGATTTGCTGAAAAATACTTACATTTCTTTCAGAAAATCAATTTGTTGTGATGTTCTGAAAAAAGGTTTATTTAAATGTTTGACATCGTCAAATCGATTTGAATTCAAAATATCAAACACTTTATTCATTTTTTCAATGATTATAGCCATCCCTATTGCTGCTTATAGTATCTGATTGAAACTGGCATCAGTATTCATCGCTGTAGCTACCGAATGACTGAAAACTGACTGGCTAATTTAACCTTCATCCTTTAAAAGTTAGTTGAGAATGAATGAGAATCAATAAGTTTGGGTGCTAGTCTATATTGCTTTTCCTTATCCAAGTTGTAAATTCATCAAATTTCAAAAAGTCGTCGAAAAAATGGTTTCTACTACATTTCAGCAGATGAGATGCATCAAAAAAGTAAAATATTTTTTTCTCATCAACAAAGAAATTACTTCAACATCTTATCTGGCAAATGTATAAAACTTAAATCTGAAATGATATCCCTAACTCTCAATCCAATTTTTGATGATTGCCTAACAGCTTCAATCAGAATACTTTTTATATCCAGTATTGATGTGGATGAATTGGTAAAAAATTATGCAACAGTAGGCTCCAAAAAATGGTATTTGAATATACATTTGATACTTTAATTTCATTTCATTACTTGTGAGGCCTATAGTATTCGTAAAGTTCAATTTCATCAAATTAATTTCATAAAAAAAGTCTGCATATTATATGGTCTACAACAATTTATTTTATGATTTTCGTTATATGTTCATTCCTTCAATATTACATAATAAATACTAGAAAAACATACCTTTTTTCGTCAGTTGGAAATCGAAAAAAAATTAATGCCTGCAAATTACAGCAATCCACAGCTCGGCACGTATTCATTTTGAAACTAGAGATTAATTTTTCACAAATACAAAACCACCACTTACAACGACTCACTCTGTAATAATATTCCATGCCTCAATTCGGCTCGCTTTGTGAACCCATCAGTATCAGTCGGTTGCGCTGTAGTTCTGCCGCGCATAAAATTCGAGGTGGGGAATCTTGACCCAAATATGGCGGAGAGTGAACTTACTTGTGTTTACTTCTATACGGTGCTAACGGACAAACAATAGGTTCCTCCACTCTCCCTCCTCACCACAGCGTAATTCCCGTTCTCGTAATTTCATTGATTATTCTCTTCAATTCAAATATACTGAAAGTTTGTTTGAAAATAAATGATAAATAGCTTACTGAACGTTGTGTCACTCTTTTTCCCTACTGTAATTGTGAACTTTCTAGAAACTTTGTTATAATAGTCATCTTAGCTATTTCATGCATATTTTTCTTAATATTCATTGCAGCAAACTACTTTCACACTTAGGATATAGTCATTCACAGCTTATCGATACCGAAGCAATTGATCAATTATCGGAGACGTATATCAGTCCGGGAGACAGGTTCAAGCACATTTCTCAATATTGTTTCCCACCTAGATGGAGTTCATTGACTGATTAATTTATCAAAAAGCTCATTTTGAAGGGCTGTTAAAAAAAGCTTTTGATATCTAGTATTCATCATATTTTCCGTCGGATGTCTGTGCCATATTGACACAGAAAATGATTGATGTTTGCGGGATGACTTAAATTAGTTATCAGCGTGAAATTTCTGTATAGTTTTGGTAATGTTTCATTCCAGAAATATGATGGGAATGCATATAATTGCAGATGAATTGATTATTCATAATTAATTACTATTTCGTATTCCACGAATACTCTTACAATATTGGTTAGTATCTATGGTATACTCATATAATTATTCCTGAATAGGTCGATAGAACTACCTGTTAAAGACCCGATATAACGCTTGAGTTTAGTTCCAGTGAAAACAGGTCCATGAATTGATGATAATCACCAAGTAATCATTCTGGGAGAGACTTGAGTATGATTACCTGTTAGCAACAAATTAACAAAGGATGGTTGTTTGAATCAATTCGATCTACTCCTTTCTACCTTAGAGAGAACTCTTGACGAGACCTGGGAATTAAGGCAGGATAAGGCCACTCCGTTAAGTCAAATAAATTTCTTGAAAATGGCTCCAAAATCGGAGCCGAAACGTTATAATGAAAATGTTGAAAAGAATAATTTTTTCTACATTTATTCAACTTGTTCCATCTTCAAGTTATTTTATGTACAGAAAACTCCATGAGTTAATCTTCAGGGTTCGGAATATTCATTCTCCTGACTTTGATATAAAAGTGAACGAGTCCTATGACAAAAGTGACATTGAAAATATTTGAATTCTTTTACTAGAAGTTACTTCATATTCCAGCAGCTTTCGATGATCTACAAGTTACAAATGCGTTCGTTTGCTCGCTTCAAACGTGGTTGTAGAGACACCGATGATGCAGAACGCAGTGGATGTTCAAATGAAGCAGTAACACCAGAAAACATAAATAATTCCACAAAATCGTTCTGAATGATCGAAAAGTGAAGTTGCGTGAGTTAGCTGACATTACAAAGATATCAAAAGAACGTGTTGGCTCTATATTGCATGAGCATTTGACTATGACAAAGCTCTGTTCAAAGTGGGTGTCGCGAGAGCTCACAGTTGACCAAAAACAAGAACGTCTTGATGATTCTGGGCATTGTTTGGCTATGTTTGAACATAGCAAACCAGAATTGTTGCGTCGATATGTGACAATGGATAGAACATAGATCCATCGCTTCATTCCGGAATCAAAACGATCGTCATCTGAGTGGAGAGCAGCTGGTGAACCTTGTCCAAAGCGCCTGAAGCACAACAATCAACTGGAAAGGTTATGGTCTCAGTATTTTGGCTCAGTAAAATGACCAACTCCCGTCAAAACTTTCATCTCTCACGGAATCAGTGAAGCGGGAAATGGAAAGCAGAGAAAGTGGAAGTATTTCAACGACCTATAAATAGTCATCTCTCGGAGGAATCATTCCAGTCATCACCCGAAGACGATTGTAGATACCGACAATCGAAACTAACGTGACTTGGAATNTGGATATTCTATCACATTTCAGTGTACATATTTTTGCTTCTCTTTTCAGTCACCATACTGCTCCTTGGCCGAGATAAAATAAAAATTAAATAAAACTTTCCATCTTTCGATAAAAGACAAAGTCTGAAATGAATGTCATAAATAAAGGGACCTACTAAATATACCACCTACCGTTTCAATTTTTCATCCTTCATTTTGGTAGCAAAGTATTGCAAATTTTTCAAGTAAAATACATTGATCATTTGAAAATCGACTCTTGGTAAGTTGTCGAGAGTCAGATTTAACAAAACTAGGCTCAACATTCATTTTGAAATTATTTTAACAAAATACGAAGTTTGTGGAAACCATTGTCATTAGAAAGAGCTCATTGTCGCATACACTACAGAGGGCGCTGGCTGACTAGATGACAATATGCTAATATACCAGTAACGTTGAATTTCTTATTTTTTGGTGGGTTGGCATGAATGCATAATTGATTTACTTTATTAGGGTTCATGAGCATTCGAAAACTATTTGAAAATACAGCTCGTTTGATTTTATGTAAAATTATATTCAGATATAACTTGTACTAGATCAGTTATCATGGCAAATATTATTGTCCATTTTTTGGGGTTGATTCGTGGATTCGAGCGATCTTATTATTGTATATTTATTTGTTTGCTGGTTTTATTCTTTAAAAAAATGAATGAATAGTTACAGAAGATTTTAATTGATCGTTCATTTTCTCATATCACAATTTATTGGTTTATTCGGCATTGAAAATGTATGTCATATTGGATCCATTCTGATTGTTTTTGAAACATTGAGCTCAACTTTTTTTTAGCTGACAGCTCGCGTAGAAACAATTCGTCTTTTCATCGAGTTTAGTTTGTGTATGTTTTGAAAGTGTTTTAGAGATATATTTGAATATTAATATGGTGCATTCTTGTGCTGATTTTAATTGTGCGGAAAGGCACAAGAAAACAGAAAGCGCAAGAACTACAATCTTTCTACTCTTTCAAGACTTTATAAAAATCATTTAAAAAGTGTTAAAAGTTACCTTTTAACGTGTTAGGATCCCACGTTAAAAGGTAAGACCTCGTTAGTCCTCAACTCGCACAAGTTTCTCAAATTCTGAAAGTTGTCGTTCGCATGTGTGCGACAGCTGATTAGCGGAAAAACAGATTCGAAACAGATTTGAAACAAAAAGGGGAACAAAAATATTGAATTTGATGACAGAGTTTTTCATTTCAACTCCAAGTATTCTCCACAGAAAGTATTATCTGGAGTTAATCCTGTTACTGAAAGTATGAAACAAAATTAATTAAATTTTATCATATTATTAATGGTATTATTACCTCAGAAGCTTTTGTTGGATCAGTCCGAGAACAATCAATTCTGTCTTTATTTGACCTCATTCAACTTTCCTCTCAAGTTTTGGAAGATTCAACAGATAACACAAGCAAGCATATAACGCTTGAATTTAGTAGCTATATTAGAAAGAGGTATGTATGTAGGAATCGTTTTTTTATAATGAATTGCAGTTGTACAGATTGAGGACTGTAGAATAAATTGAATATTTGACATGATTCTTCAATCCAGTTTGCTATATTTTTTGATTTTCATGACTGTAAATTATTAAATAATGCATAAAATCATAGTTTAGGTAAATATTTTGTGATCTATCGACTTTGTGTACTGATTTTAGATATAGAACTTATTTGCAACATGATTTTTTGTATACATTTTATTCCATGTGGAGAATTTTTTATTAATTGAAACGTTAACGGGTTCATATACACTTTCATAATAAAATTGATAATTATAGGCTTCGTAAATTTTACGGTTTGACAATGTTGACGACGGTACTTAGAGAGATGAAACAAAGTGCATTGTTTTTCAATTTGAAATTTCTATCAAGTGAACCGTAAACCAAAAATCATGAAACAAGCCTATTGTGACAGTAATTCTTGGGAGTCAATTTGGTTTTTAATGATTTTAATTAAAAATAATACGTCACCGAGAGTTCGTCTATAGGCCAGTCGGAGATGCAGACACAGAAAATGCATTCAAGTTATCCAGGAGGGCTCTGCAGTCACTTTGATCAATTATCCCGTGGAATATTTTTAGGTTATCTGCATGCACTAGAAATTTTGAATTTTTGAAACATTTGATGATATGGTTTATATACATGTTGAACAGTAAGGGACCCAAGTGGCTGCCTTGAGGTACTCCAGAAGGGCAAGAAAACGATCTGGATTCAAATCCATTCATTGTAACTTTCTGTTTGCGAATTGTTATTTACGACTGAATCCACTTTGATGAATTTTCGCTTATCCCCACTACTCTATCGGTCTATATCGAATCAATCTGTATACCACTGTCTATATTTTCTGCTATGTATTCAGAATAAACAGGTAAATATGTTTCTATTGATCTTTTGGGGAAAAACCATGTTGTTTGATGACAACATTTCTGGTTTATATAAAAAAATCATAAATTATTGTTTACCGATTGGCCAATTGACATTTGATTTGTCATCTGATTTGTGGATAGGGCCGACATGAGCTATTTTTCACAATTTAGGAAATGTAGATGCAAGTGGCAGATTATAGATAATTGTGAGGGGTTTGCATTTTTTTATAAATGATGGTGGAATATCATCTGGTCCAGGACATTTAGTAATGTCCGGTGTCTTGATTAAATCAAATACTTGGTTTTGGGTAACTTTTGTGACTTGTGTGAGAGTATTAGATAAGGATGATGTAAGAGTTTTTGATTGAGTACATACGGATTCCAAAAATCTGCAAATAAATTACATGTATCAATGCCGTTGTTGGCAGAGGAGTTGTTGTAAATGACCCCATTGGGAATGCACACAGTTGTTTTCCTTTTGTTAGGTAAGAATTTCCAAAACTTTTTGTGGTATTTTGGATTGAATTATATCTATGTAGTCACAGTAATCCAGCCTTATCAAATCTTTTGCACGTTTTCTCAAATATTTGAAACGGTTATAGTCATGTTGGTTTTGATAGACCATCATTGAATAAAAGTCATTTCACGTGATGGAAATCAGAGTTTCTTTACGAATTTTTTACTTTTATAATCCTGATTTTTTCAGATTCTCAGTCTAGATCAACTAAAAATTATATACTATGCTGAAGTGGAGTCGAGATTGCGCTATGGTGTACGTTTCTGGGGTTGGTCAACCAACGCAGGTAAAGTTTTTTTGGCTCAAAAAAACATCATCAGAAGTATCACTGGTATAAGTTACATGGAGTCCTGTGAACCTTTTTTCAAGAAATTACAAATACTGACTTTACCCTGCTTGTACATAATGGAAATTTGTGTCTACGTTTTTCAAAATAGAAGTCAATTTCCTTTAATAGGCTCTACTCATACAATTAACACTAGGCCAAAAAAAATATATCAAGTTCCTCTAGCTCGAGGGCGNCTTCATATTTTATTACTCTACACTCTTTTGAAATAGACTATATGTAGTCACAGTAATCCAGCCTTATCAAATCTTTTGCACGTTTTCTCAAATATTTGAAACGGTTATAGTCATGTTGGTTTTGATAGACCATCATTGAATAAAAGTCATTTCACGTGATGGAAATCAGAGTTTCTTTACGAATTTTTTACTTTTATAATCCTGATTTTTTCAGATTCTCAGTCTAGATCAACTAAAAATTATATACTATGCTGAAGTGGAGTCGAGATTGCGCTATGGTGTACGTTTCTGGGGTTGGTCAACCAACGCTAGTATAAATCACTTGAAAAAGCTACTGTGCTAGCGAAACATGTGATATATTTTTCAAATAAAGTTTGTGGAGATCAAATCGTGAGGGGTAGTTTTTGAAATTACTATGGATCTTCATCAAGTAACAACCGAATCAATAAAAAAATTCGACAATTGTTTGTTTACGTACTCATTCATCCAGAAATGGGCCTCATCGTTGAATATGACTTTTCGATGAAAATTAGGGTCAGTTGCCAACTGCTCCAGAGCCCAGTCAGCGATCACACGATCATACGTGGTCACAATCATCAAATAGATCCGATGGATTTGTTAGGGATATAAACTCCAAGTTTTACCACAAATCCTTCGGCATGTCCATAGGGACAGTCTGGCGTTGTGTAAAACATTTTTCAAGTAGGCCTTCCAAATGGAATGACCTCACCATTGAGAAAAAGTGGAGTCAAATCGTTCAATTTCCCCCTCCTGGTGAAGGGGATTATCACAGTTTTGCTGGGGTTGACAGAAATCTGCTCCATCAGGCACCAACTGTGAACAACGTCCATCGTGCTTTGGAGGATATTACAAACTACCCTTCCCGACGTGAATCTTGCTAAGATGACAAGGTCATCTGCATAGGCTTGCAAATCTATGTTTCTTCCGTCGAGGGCATCAAGCAGACTATCCATCAGGAGCAACCACAGAAGGGGAGATAGTACCTCACCTTGAGGGCAGCCCTCAGTTGCAGTTCTGTTCACCAGCATAGCATAGATCCAGTCAGTTATGGTCGATTCTATACCTTTTCTAGCTAGATATGGTCCTATAGATTTAGGTAGTGTACAGTACACTACCTAAATATCGAGAAATACAGCAACCGCAATCTCCTTGTTGTCAAGGTTATTTAATGCTTAATCTGTCGATTTGCCGGTTTGATAAGCATACTGGTGGTTATTCAGGGGGGGATGCATAAAATGCCACCCTCCTGATGTGTCTGTCCAGTATCCTCCCAAGTCCTTTCAACAGGAAGGATATAAAGCTGATTGGTTGTGTCGATTTAGGATGGGTCTTTCCAAGTGGGCCTTTCACACCCACTTTAGGTATATATACCAGCCTTGCTGCCAATCAACTGGGTGGTATATAGTTTCACACCAGAGTAGCTCTAAACAATTTTATGTGAATAGGTATAATTATTTTCAGTCCGTTTTGAAGAAAAGCTGCAGGGCTGACATGACTTGATAGCCCATTCAACTGCCGGTCTTGTGATAAACTTCTTGACGACCTCTTAATCTTTGAAGATGAGAGGTCTGTGTTGTTATCAAGAAACCGATTTCCAGAAAAGTGGATTTATATCAAAAGCTCTAACGTTTCTTCACTAGAGGTCATGAATGTTCCATTGGGTCGTTTAAGCGACCCAATTTCAGCAGTCGACTCTCTAGAGAAAATCTTGTGAACTTGTGCTTGTATGCTTGTGCTGCGAGGTAAATCGAAGAAACTCTCACAGAACTTTCTCCAAGCCTCCCGTTTTGCCTTCCTAATATTCTTATTGTATGTCGTTAGAGTAGTTTTATAAAGCTCTCAGTTACTTGACTCTTTAGCTCGATTGAATAATCGTCGAACTTCTTTTCTTTGCTTCTCCAGGCTTTTGTTTCAACAAGAAGAGTTATGGTTATCTCTTTTAAACCTCAGTGGACAGTTCTCATGATAAGATCACTGCTTTGCTAAATTGCTCCGCTACTGTATCCATATCATTACAACTGTGAATGATAATGAATCCATCGTTAAAGTACGATTGGAGGGAGTTTTTATACCCACTCCAACCCGTAGATTTCAAAACGTACACGTATAGAACACACATTTTGAATAAACGATTTTATTATTTGCACGTGCTCTTGAGTGAAAAAACCCTTTCAAATAATTATAGACCATGTATTTTACTATCAGGTGTATGAAAAATAACGGAGAAATCTGTGAATTTATATATTCTCAATGATTTCAAATACATCAATTTATTGAGTTATTATCATTATTGTGGTTTAATAGTTTCCATAAGCAAAGATCAACGATACTGTTTTTCATATGTGACAGAACACGATATACGGATATTACGTTTCAACTGGAAAAGCAATGATAGTTTCTCAGAAACTCAAAACACTTTTTGAACCTCAGCAATTTTTAATGTTCCATTGTATACATTTGTACTGCCTTACGGAATTGATTCTAATTGCATATTTATTCTGTATAGCCATTGCCAATCTTTGTTTAATCAATATGCCGTTTCAAAATTTCTTTGACTTCGTAAATACTTTCAATAATATTATCAGGAAAGTATACATTTTTACTGCCTTACGTAAGATTGGGATCCTAATTGCGCATTTTATCTGTATAGCCATTGCCAATATTTTTCTAATCAGTATCTCGTTTGAATATCTCCTTGACTTCGTAAATATCTTCAATAGACTTGGAGGTCTTATGATTCAAACATTCCAAACCATTCATAGTCTCATCATTGGTGGAAGGCCAAAATACCAATGCATTGTTGGATTCAACTCTAATTGAAGGACAATGCTAACTTGAAGTAAACATGAACAAATCACTACACGGAGGCGGCATCTATGGAATCGAAAAAGTTTTTTCATGACGAATCATGAAAGAGTGTCTGATGAGTTCTATGGCAGCTCAAAAAAGCGCTATATGGTGTAGTTGTGGACATCTGTATGCCTTCCAGAGTTGAGAACTAATCCGGTGAATATCAAAGCTCGGCTTTGCAACAGACAGATCTCTATATAAATAAAAAATCCAGATACGATCAGACAGATCTCTATACGAAGACCACATCTATGAAATCGAAAGAACTATTTTGAACAATGCATTCGTGACGAACCATGAAAGAGTCTTCGATGAGTCCTATGACAGCTCGAGAAAGCGTGGTGTAGTTGTGGACATCTGCTTCCTTCCAAAGCTTCAAAGCTACTACGGTCCCCATAGTGTGGATTCTTGTTTATCTTGAATAAGCAGAGTTTTTTCTTAATACCATGGATGAAATTTTCTATATGGGTGGATGTACATGCTTCCTTCTACAGAGGTTTGCTGTTTATAGTGTGACCCGTGAAGTCCGCATCATAGGGATTTTTTTATAAATAGCTCTCATTCGAAATTTCGACTCAGCAATCTCGAAAGCTATATCAACCACTCATTGGAAAGAACCAATAATCCAATATATTGTTTTGCTGACGACATCACACTTGTCTCGTCATCATATTTGGATTCCAGGACATCGGCTGCGGATGCACATCTTCACCGGCAACAGCAGGTTGAATATCTTGAAAAGGATCTAGAAAAAATTTTGAATTGGGGTGAAAGTAACCAGGTTCGATTCAATGCCACAAAAACCGAGGCATAGACTTTCTCCAAAAAGATGTCTGCGAAACGGATATAATAATATCAGGTCAGATAATTTCGCTTTCTGCTTCGATAAGTTTGTTGGGGGTTAAAATGGACACCAATCATGGGCACAATCAAGTCGCTGGAATTGCAAACGCTGCTTCTCAAAAGCTTGGAACACTGTTCCGAACTAGAAAATTGTACACACCTCAGCAACTTTCGATGCTTTATAAAGCTCAGATCGGATCTACTCTGGAGTAGTGTTCTTTTGTATGGAGCTCTGCCCCCAAACATATCCTGAAGCTGCTGGATTTCATCCAGAAAAGAGCCATCCGCCTGGTTGGAGAAGCGAACATCACTTGCAACCTTGATAACATCGAAGAAAGGTTGGAGATTTGTCTCTCTTCTATAGATACACTTTCACTAAGCGTGTTCAAGTGACTTGGTACATTTGATTCTATAAAGAGCGGTACATATCAAAAATACGCGACGGACTGTGGCTGTGGAGGTTCCACAGCCACGTGGAATGAACTGCGTATGTGGAATGAACTTCCTGAGAACGTTTTTCCAAATGGATTTACTCTCAAGCGATTCAAATCCAATGTGAATTACTGCTTTCGCACAGGCGAAAGTTTTGATCACCTTCAAAGTATTCGCCATTGATCACAACGCACCATTCCAAACGATTCTTCTATTGTCCAAAACAGTTTTCAAATTCACTCATAGGGATGTTCTTCAAGCCTTCCAGCGATCCGGTGAGTATAGGGGTTGGATAATCGGTGTCATGGCGTTTTTGATCAAAAATTGCTTCACGGAAAGGGGGGCGTGGACCAGCGCGTTGTCATGATGGAAGAACCAGTCGCCTGTGTGCCAAAGATCTGCCCCTTTCTTCCGGATACTCTCCCTCAATCTTTTCGAAACCTCCAAGTAGAACTTCTGATTGACAGTTTGACCTGGGGGAACGAACTCCGCGTGCACAACATCTCTGCAATCGAAGAAACAAATGAGCATTGTCTTGATGTTTGATTTCACTTGGCGAGCTTTTTTGGGATGAGGAGAGCCAGCTGTCTTTCACTGGCTTGATTGCTGCTTTGTTTCGGGGTCGTATCCATAGCACCACGATTCATCACCAGTACTCACCTTGGAAAAAAAATCAGGGTCCTCTTCGAGCTGATTTTGAAGCTCAAAACATGCCTGAAGTCGACGCTCCCTTTGCTCGTCTGTGCAACCCTTCTCATGTGCAAATCTTTGGATGAAATTCTCTGAATTGAACTCCATCACATTTCCGACACCTCACAGAGTTGATCAAAAGTTCGACGACGGTCTTCACGAACGAGGGCATTGATTTTGTCGACGTTTTCATCAGTTCTCAACGTTGAGGGGCGTCCTGAACGAAGTTGGTCTTCAATAGGCATTTCTCCATTTTCAAAACGTGAAAACCAATCGTAAACTCTGGTTTTACTTGAGACAGCATCCCCATAAGCAGTTTTAAGCAGTACACTAGTTTCTGCGACCGATTTCTCCAACAGAAAACAAAATTTCACAGCCGCGCGTTGTTCTCGACAATCTGGCATTACGTTTTC
>NW_019290526.1:65508-125008 GCF_000500325.1 Leptinotarsa decemlineata | reverse complement strand
TGTAATGTAGTATAGTTGAACTTGTGTAATGTAGTATAGTTGAACAACCCTGTATAGGCAATACCATCAGTACAAACGGCGCGCGCACCGGGGAACATCTGTTTTTCGGACGTGTTCCTTTTTTGACAGTCTATGTGTACTTGTTTTGTTACCTTCCCAAGAAAATACAGTTTGTGTTGTGAAAGTAAGAAACGTAGTTTCATTTAAACATCACTTAAATAGCTGTTTTTAATTATTTCTTCAAATATTTTCGAAAGGTGGGTTATGAAAGATATGGGACGATAAATAATTATTTATTTCTTGAGGATCTCCTTTTTTATGTACGGGAATTACTACTGAATTCTTAAATATTGAGGGAAATGTACCTTGTTCAATGCATTTGTTTACAATATGCTTCAAAGGGTCAATGATATGATAACATATAATTTTAATTGTTTCAGCTCTGAGATTGTCAGTACCAACTGCCTTTTTATTTTTCAGTTCTATTATGATTTGGAGTTGCTGAGTCTCAAATAGAATCTTATTTCCCTGTTTCCGTTTTTATTTCAGATGGATTTTGGAATTTAGTATATTGATTTGATGATGTGAATGTGTGTGTGTGTTTCTATAGCAAGTATTAGACCAACTATGATACTTCACGAGTAGCAGATTACAGCCGTTTCTGGGCCTCCCCCCATCACTATGACGTATTAATAGTTTTTTTGTTGTTTAGTAACATCAAGGCGATGTGACCTTGAAGTTTCTGGTGCATGGATCATTCAGAACTTTTTTTAAATGAGATTTTGTGTGTGTGACATAATTACGTAATTACATTTGGTTGGTGTGTGTGCGTGTGTGTGTGTGTGTGAGAATACACGGTACAGGGTTTATCATGTGCGTGTCTGTATACAAACATACATCTGCATACTTCAAATATCCTCTAAGTAATGAATGTTCCATCGGTGTGAGCCCACCAAGTTAGTAGTGATGTGATGTCACAGCAGCAACCGTTCAACGGTAGGAGAGCGAGATGTTCACTCCACGACGTGTGGCTGAGTAATGCGTATTCATCGGTGTGTCCTCACCTCTCTCTCGATGCGGCGACGGCTGTGACGTAACATATCGCTCTACCCTCGCTGTCGATGGTGACACGCAGGCAGCGAGGACTGTGTTAACGTCTGCCCTCTACGAGAGCGCAACGACCACTGTCTGTTCGTATCGACTTCAGTTAACGCATCCAACTGAGAGGTGCGCTTGGCTATGACGTCAGGCATCTCTAGTGGGTAACAACTAGCAATGTGAGCCTTTCAAAATGTATTACAGTTTCATGGTGGTAGTGACTCGCGCTGTTTAACATGAAAGAAATGCCTGGCGTTTCAAAAGTAGACTTAGACTTCATTCGATTTCATTTCCACCATTCAAAGATGCGGATGCAGTATGCAAGTCAAGATTGGATCGATGTTGTAGATCTCAAATCATCGATTTAACATTTGTCGACTGAATTCAAGGTGTTGGGTGATGGAGCCGAACATGCAAGCATTTATGATATGAGTGTATGCTATTATGAAAAACAAATCGAATTATGTCTTCGTGATGCTGAGAACTATCGGAGTGGTGCAGAAGTTTGTAACACATTTTTGGATAATGAATTGGAATTGTGGCAACTTTGTGAGGTTATGATTGAACTGAACCTGAGAAGATTCCTGTATAGTCTCCAACCATACTTGCCAGAATGGATTATTCATCAATTTGAATTGAATGATGAAAATCGAGAGGAAATTGAAGATGGTCGCGAAAATGATGACTATGAGGAAGAAGTTATTTTAGATAATCTGTATGTTCCTGTAAATCATAAATAATGTCAAATAAAATACTTTGTATTGTTTTCATGTTTTATTTATTCAAATCCCATTATATACAATTGAAAATGATTACGAAACAATAAATATTATATATATGAAGTAGAAATGGGAAAAAATTACAATACCCGATATAAGTCAGTTACAAATAAAAAAAAAGATTATAAAACAGTACATGATAGAGTGGAAAAATAAAATAGAATCAATAATTTGAAGAGTGTCAATATCTGCTGTGAACCATCTAATCCGTTTTATGTTGAAACTGTATCATGCAAAATCAATGCATATACTTTAGTGTTGTCTGGAAACTTGGTCTTCCTCATCTCAAACTCAATCTTCATATCACTTGTTGATGATTTTGTTGCATTCGGTTGATGGGAGCAATGGATGATGAATAGCGGATTCTCTCTGAATTGTCCAATGTACATCAGAGGTTCACTCATATCTTTATCATAATAACTCCGTTGGAAACTCTCAAAAGAATAATAAGCAGGAGCATCAACTTCATTATCGAAATTCAAATTCCAACGCTCATATGGATAAACTTCAGAATTCAAGTATACTCAGATACTATTGATATCGGCAGTTGTGAATTTTGTTACATCCTGTGTTCTATCTTCAGATGTGGTAGTACTTTGGTATGCGATGATGACAAAACGAGGAGTTTCCAGAGCGTTAGTTGTTTTGATGGCCCATATATCTGAAGAAGTGTCACGTAATGATGTTGGTTCATAGAGGTCCCACATATGATAAGCCAACTTGATTTTGGCATTCAGACCGCTTTTGTTTATTCTACTCAAAAGTTTGAGCTTGTGTTTATCATCTGGAACAATATGTCTTATTTTCCATTTGATTTTATTCATTTCCAAATCAGCATCAACCTCACCTATATATGAGTTTGAATGATCGAGCGAAAATCAAAATCAACTCCTGTTTAGCATTCAAGATACTTTTGTTGTAATCTTCAGCAAAATCCATCAAATATTCCAGTGGTAGTTTTCCACTGAATACGTGACTGTTTGTATCCAAAATATCTTGTTTTAATTGTGAAAGTTCCCAGCCAGATGTCAATAATGTATTAGCATGTGATTGTTCAAATGATATCATGATTTTCATTGTAGATGTTATCCCGGGTTTTCTAACAACAACCACTTGTTCACCACCCATTTCGTAACGAATTTCATCAAAGAGGAATGCAATTGCATTATTCGAGTGATAGCATGTTTTCGCTACGTCTTTGGGGGTGAATTTACCTTCTATGTAAATGAAGCTCTCGGCAATATCTAGTATATCATCTTCATTATTGATTGCAATTCTAATTTCATCTGAATTCCTGAATAGCGGTGATCCATAGGGCTTATATGTGTGCTCATGTAAACTTATGAAGAATGATCGAGCACCGGTTCATCGAATATATTCAATTTTTCACTGTTTGTTTCGAGCACCATTGTTATTTTCTCACTTTCAATCCAATCGATTTCAAAAATTTAAGATCACCCACAGACAGAGCGTTATGTGCTAACTGTTTAGCATACACTTGTGGAATGAGCTTCTTTTTATGCACACTTTTCTTTTTAATGATGCAGCTCGTTTTGGTTTGGGACTGTTCAATACAATTTTGTCTATTATAAATGAAACCCATAACAATAGTTATTCGATTTTCTTCAATTCCAAAATATTGAAAATCTCTTCTTCACTTCCAAAATCGATAAGGTTATTTTTTTCATCCAAAATACGCACTGTAATGTTGTGAATCAATTGACGACCTTCTGGACTGACAGGCATATATATAATACTGTGTGGTTCTTTAGTAAGATTGTATCCAGGTTCAACATCAATATCGAATGAGAAAAGAATGTGGGATTCTTCACCATTTATATATGAACCAGATATTATATTGCAATCTAAGCGAATGAGTCTCACAGTTGTAATGTTTATTGGTAATGAGGATTCATGTATCTGATTTGGTGGAAATATGCCATTTCTTCTATAGAATTTCGATGTGTCAGATCAATTTCATATTTGGATCGGATTTCACATCTGAATATTATTGGCGTGTAGATAGAAAATGTCATCTGCAACGATATCAATTGGTTTTTTATCATTAAACAACCTGTACATAATATGTTTCTGTATGACGGCATTGATCTCTTCTATTTCGTAAGCACCACATGGAATTTCAATTGTGTACTTTTGGAGTATCGATGAGTTGTCATTACCGATTCTGAAACTTATTAAATTATTTGCTTCAGTTATATTATTGATTGTATTGCATCCATAGAATCCCAACAGTTCTAATCCATAACGACTGTTCCTATCCAATTCAATGGGTGGAAAAAAAATCTGCACTCAAGACACTAGTCCCGACAGCTTGTAGCTCGAACTTTCTTGACATTCTGATGAATCTTTCGAAACACATTTCAATTCATTGTTGTGCACAGCAACAGCACATTTGAGACAATTTACACTTTTTCGAAGGTGTTGTATTGTAATAAATATCATTTTTGTTGATACCGATATTCATTTCCTCTATATTACAAATACAACATAAAGATTTTCGAGGTATAGGACCATCATTCACATCCGAATCTGAATTTTCATCGGGGTGGTGTTTGTAACAATATCTAAATTTCATTATGTCGATGTCATCTTGTAGATGTTTGGGTAACTTTTCCCAAACATATACAATCTCAATCACTTTATACATTTTTTTCAAGGTACCATATTTTGAAAACATTCTAAGTGAAAACCCCATTCCCTTGATAGCCTCCCGATCCAGTTTTGGTGTTGTATCCATTTTTATTTGGAAAATCATTCAGAGAGAAACTGTAAGCACTAGTGACCACTGAGAACTGTAATAAATTTCTGCTGACGATCATAGTTATATTTGATTTTTACATTCGAATATTTTCGAACGAATCGAGTCAATTCCAATGGTAGGGGTAGATCTTCAAAACTATCGAAATATGCAACTTCTTTCCCACATTTTTTATATGCCACCCAATGTGTTCCTTGTCCACTTATTCCATCTAAATTGACAATAGCTGTTTCATTTTGTCTTGGACTTGAAGAGGGTAATCTGGAATTTTCATTTTTTGTGCATAATAACTGAGATCGATATCGGTGAGAGGCCTCTGAGGTAGGGGATCAATTAGTTTTTGTTCTGTTTGCGGGTTTGTATGGTTTCAAATATAGTGCTAAACCTTTACGGTATGGTTTAAGGTATATTCCACTTTCGCGTTTGTCCAATGCTACAGCATCCAAGGTTTTATTGTGGCGATTGGCTTCCATTAAAGCCGCTCTGTTGGCTTTTGGTGAATTTACGGCCTTGGTAATACCAGCAGTGGCTCCCGCCAAACTCCCCAGTAAGGATAGTCCAGCAAAAATTGGTAATAATGGCAAAAGTCCACCGATCTTGGGAACAGGAATTATACGTGGTGTGCAGATTTTCTTCTTTCTACCGGCAGCTTTGAGGTATTTACGTGCCGCCTGCAATGCCACAGTGATAGCTTTTTTGCTATTATTCGTCACAAATTGATCCCCGCCAGATTTCTTCAATACATTTCGCACTTTATGGAGTATCCCAGCACTAAATGCAACTTTTCCAGTTTTATTTTTCTTCGTTCGTTTTCTCCTACTTTTTTCTCATTGGTGCTACAACCCATGCCCATATGTCTTTTCGCTTTCATAATGTTGGTGACAAGTAATGCAGCTGCTTTTCCCCCAATACTCGCGTCCTTTGATTTAATACTATCCCAAGCGCTGTATTCAAGTTCTTTGTCGGCTAAATGTCTTGCTGCAAGATTATTGATTCCAGGATCGTTGCGAGCTAAACGTTGTTTCAATTTTGTACCCGGTCCACAGTATTGATAACTTCCAGGTATATGTAATTCGAAAGGAAGTTTGTTTATTGATTCATTGACAAAACCACAACCTCTTCTGATTTTACGATCACTTTCAATACGTCCGTATCGTTTGATGGTACACATTGAAATGAATAAGCTGATAACATTTATATAGTCTCCAAACACGGCACGATGCGCATTGTAAAATAGAAAGAAAAGTTTGCTGTAGATAATCTAGATGATAAATTTGGGTGTGGATTGAATGGACAAAGAGTATTCAGACATGGTCTACTACTTCCATCATCATTTCGAGGACTAATTATAGGACCTTCAAATTGTGGAAAGACGAATGCAATGTTATCGCCATTAACACATCCACAAGGACTGAGATTCAGAAATGTGTATCTCTATTCGAAATCACTCAATCAACCTAAGTATCAATACTTGCGAAATGTTTTGAAACCTATGAATGGATAAGGTTTTTATACATTCAGCAATAATGCAGAAATAGTGGAACCCTCCGATGCTAAGCCTAATTCTGTTTTAATTTTCGATGATGTGATATGTGAAAAGCAGGATATTATTAGATCATATTTCTGTATGGGACGTCATGATCATGTTGATTGTTTTCATCTCGCACAGACATAATCACGGGTACCCAAACAATTAGTGCGTGACAATACCAATTTCATCATAATGTTCAAACAAGATGAGACGAATTCACACCACATTTATTCAGATCATGTATCACCCGATGTAACATTCAAGCAATTCCAATTGATGTGTGTTAAATGCTGGGAGGACCAATATGGATTTCTAGTCATTGATAAGGACAGAAAAATAGATGAAGGTAGATATCGCAAAGGATTCGATAGTTTTATATACCCATGATCTTGTTATTCAAATTTATTCGATCACTGAATATTGTAGAGATCAAGAACAGATATTAATCTATAATTTTAAAAAGGCAATATGAATACAAAAAATGATTCGGAAAATAAAAACGATGACACTCGAAAAATTTTATGAGCCCATAACGAAACCATCGAATGTTTTATCATCAAACGCTACTTCGAAATCATCAGTGTTATCGTCAAACCATGGAAATGCATCCGTGTTATCGTCAAACCATGGAAATGTTCAATCTACTTCAAATTATCCCATGAGTACTCCAATAGAAAAAACAATCTTTTGGTAGTGTATCATCTGTGAAGAGTGACACGAGCACACTTCAAGACGATATGAGAACAACTCTATTCGAAACACCATCATCGTCCCACATCGATTCCTCGGATCTTGACTCCTCGCCTAATATGAATGAAAGTCGTGAAGGTGTTTTGGCGAAACATTGGAATAATGTAAAATCTTTAAATTCAGCATCTGATGGAACATTTGGTGTACGTATAGATCCTTTTACACAAAAGCTGAAAATGGGAAGTCTAGTGGTACATTTCAGAGATGGAAACATTCCATTTTGGATGCTAATAAGGTAAAAAAATATGAATGCGCAGGTAGTCCAGACTTGTATGATATGATCTTCTTGAAGAATCCGCAAGATGTTGATGATAAAGAAGTTCGTCAAATATATTCCAAATTATTGAAAATAACGAATGCTCCGTATAAACAGTATCATTTGAAGAATGTTTATGAAAAGACAAATCCTAAAAAATTTCGTGAAGTTATCAAACCTCCATTAGACTCACCACAATATCCAATAAGAAGTAGAGGTAAAATTGGTGGAGCACTCAAACGAGTGAAAATGGAGGAAACATATAATTCTGAACCTGTGAATTATGTGTATTGGAATTCACCGAGAGAGTTAGTTGCACGCTTACGACTATTAGTGGCTTCAAAGTCAGCTGGGCATACTGGACATGACAATGAAATGATTTCAATAATTGATGAAATACGTGAAGAAGGTATAATATATTTACAATATGGAATTGGCGGTGGTAGTGCGCCCGACTCACGATCGGCATATCGTGGGTTCGATTCCCGCCTCGACCAGATATTTTTCTCGAGGGAATTTATCTGGTTGAAGCGAGAATAATTCTGCAACCGTGTTAGGAATCACACGTTAGTCCTTAGCTCGCACAAGGTTCTCAACTTCTGAGAGCTGTCGTTCGTATGGGGGCGACAGCTGATTAACGGAAAAACAGATTTTTTTTTAACAAGTGATGATCACTATCACATCATCATTCAATGCAGTAACATTATCACCTTTCTCTTTGATCACTTCGAAATAGAATGACTGATGAAATGAGAGATGTCAGACGACAAGTTGTTAATGAATAACATAGACCTGCAAGACGTAATTGTCGCAGAAGAATAACCACCATCAAAGGTTTTGCAGATCTATCGCAAATAGATCTAGCTAAACTACAACCTTACGCAAAAAGTAAGAAAGGATACCGATATATACTTGTAGTGATTGATTGTTACTCAAAATATCTGTGTAGTGTAGCAGTTAAAGATAAAACAGGTAGTACAATAACTAATGCGATGAAACATGTACTGAAGCAAGCCAAATTTTTCCCCAAACATATACAAAGCGATCAAGGTGAAAAATTTTTCAATTGAAGCTTCTCATTTCTCATGCGAGAATATAATATCAATCATCATTCAACATTTAGCACAAAGAAGGCGGCTATAGCAGAAAGAGTGATTCGTACAATAAAGGCATGGCTCTACAAGGAATTTTCGATGAGAGGTCACCACAAATGGCTTGATATTCTTTCAACTTTAACTAGTAGATATAACAATAAAGTTCATCGTACAATAGGTATGGCACCCATCAATGTTGATTCAACAACAAAATTGAAATTCAAAGGAATTGGAGGGAAACGAAGTGAACCCAAATTCCAATTGAATGATATTGTACGTATAAGCAAGTACAAAAATATTTTTGAAAAGTCTTACACTGAGAACTTTACCACGGAGCTCTTCAAGATTGTTATAGTTAATAAAATTACCCCTACGACCTATAATCTTGAAGATATGAATGAACAGCCGATTAGAGGATGTTTTTACGAAGAAGAGTTATTATGAACCGAGAATCCTGACGTATATCTGATTGAGAAGGTGTTGAAGAGAAGAAAAAATAAAGTATATGTAAAGTGGTTAGGCCTTCCTAGCGAACAAAATTCTTGGATTGATGAATCAAATATGGTTTAAATGTATATAATAGTGACTTTTATGAATAAAGTAATATTAAAGTTCATTATTGTTTTCATTTCAATTATAAGTATGTGAATTGAAAAATATTGCAGCGGTAAACATTGCCCCAGCCATTCGCAATGTTCTGTGTATACCAAACCAAATTGATTGTATACTCCATTCCCGCTTATATTTTTCAACTCACGATATTGAAAACACATTACAATTCCCGAAACTAATCGCTGTCACTTTGAAATGCACTCTCCAACTCTTTTTGCCAATCCTCTCACTAATAATACCGTCTCATAAAGTTGAGTCAACTCCTCAAGCTCTGCCTGAGCTCGCATTCTCGAACGTTGATTAAATTGGTTATCTTTCACAATTTTTGAACGGGGTTCATCTGCATTTTTACACATTTTAACCAATTCAACCTTTGCTAATGCAATCTTGGCATCTAAGGCTTTCAGAGTTTCCTTATTAACATTAATAGCTCGCTCACTCTTTTCAAGTTCAGCAATAGTCATCTGTGCCTTTACAAGGCGGCATTTTGCTTTCTTTTCCATATCTCCAAACCGATGTAGTGGATTGAAAGAAGATAGCAATTCAGCTTTCAAATCACCATTCATTTCTTCAGGTACACCTTTTGTCTTCCAGCCATATACCCATATTATTGAATATCATAGGTTCGGAACACTTCAGGCACTGTGACTGTTGCTGACGATATTCTGATTTTGTTCGCTTCGGTGGATGAGATGGAGGCGATAGCTGAATTCGCGACACACAATCATTGCACATAACAGTGCATGGATTAATGGTTTCCTTAGGTCTACTTATTCGGCAAAAGTAGCACACGATAGCCCCCGCAATCATCATTGGGTAGACGCACACTTTTGGTTTTTCATTCCACTGTTTTGGAAACGGCATTTTACTAATTCGATTGAAAATATTAAGAGATGACTTATGGAATCTCTGACTACTTTCTCTCCTATACCGACATCCTCTATTTATACAAATTAACACCATGTGGAAGTCTAGTGGGAGAACTTTTCCTTTTCACAAACATGACTTCATCATACCAACTTATGTTTTGAGATGCTATATCCTTCTCTCCCACTCAAAACGAGTCAAGTGATAAGTGGGGGTCGTACCACTACCACTACCTATACAATCATATAAGTCGACTTGCGATCCTGAAGTTCATTCATTCACTCTGCAACTGTGAGAAAACATCAAGATGAATACTGTAAAAATAGTTGCTGCATTAAATAGAATATCTGCTGTTGATGCATATAATTGGATAGGCGAGTCAGGTGATGAGGATGCCAACATTCCGCTAGTGATAGTGAAGTGATAGTTGAAGAAGATGTTGGAGTCGATGAAGAGAAGATTGGCCTTGGAGTCGACGAAGATGAAAACGAGGCTAACGAAAGCGACGAAGATGAAAACAAGCAAATGAAAGCAACGAAGATGATGACGTGATGGAGCTTGAGTGGACCGTAGATGGTGAAGGCAATGATTAATGGGTTGTAGCTGATTCATCTGAAGGTGATGGTGGTTTGAGAATCAGTCTCCGATTGCTCAACATCACCGACACATTAGAAGATCCCATGGATTTATATTGCGCGATGGACGCACATGTGCAGATCAGAACAATTGATGACAACATCAAAAAGCTATGTTGGTGTTGTTTTCGTTTTTACTCCATTAGGAACAACAATGGAGGGTGGTATCATCATATCAACACCCACAACATCGTTTCTATGATGGAAATGGGACAGAATTGGTGCGATGCTTGCGAGAGACCCCTAACAAACTTCACCCGAGTGTCGACATGTATAAATAATATGCAATAATGTCAAACCTGTGACACAACAACCTTGGACCTACTGGTCAAAAAAACAACAGCCCTTTCCAGGGCTACATTATTCATATAAACAATAGTAGTAGTATTCACAGATTATGTGACAAATGACTACTTTGACTAAAAAAGTCGAAGTTGGAAATTTGTTAGTCATTGAATATCTGTGCATTATATGACAAATTACTACTTCGACTGAAAAGTCGAAGTTGGGAATTTGCTAGTCATTGAATATCTGTGCATGTGCATATGATGAGTACTACTTTAACTGAAAGTTGAAGTTGGCAATTTGTCAATCATTGAATATATATGCATATAATGATGAGTACTACAGAGTGGGATGATGATACTTTTACATACATTTTGTTTGAGACCATAATGTTAAGCTAATGTTAACACTGGTATGAACCTGTTTCTATTTGGAAATTCAATGATAGCTCTGAAAAGAGCTGTTTTTGTTTCAGTCTTCAATTGTAGCCCTGAAAAGGGCTGTTTTTTATTAATCCATGCAATGGTATGGACTAACGCTCCTCATCATCAGAAACAATGATGATGGTGTCGTCATCTGAATCATCTGTATCTGATGATATACTGATGATGTTGTCCTCATAATCATCTGAATCAGACGATATACTAATGACATAGTCCGCATAATCTCATCTAGCTCGTTATCCTCTAGATCGTCTAACTCGTCGGCACCCATCTCTAACTCTGCATCTACTTCCTCTTGCATACCTTCTTCTAGACGTTCTGGGAAATCATCAGGAAGATCATAGATGCGTTGCAGAAATTGTGCGAAGGTTGTACTGAAATGATCGAACGTTGAATCTATTTCATGTACCTGGATGGGTCCTGTACTCGGCATAGAATACTCTGGTACACTCATCGGTTCGGTGGTGGAATCAGCACTCCACATTGTGAAAGAATGATGTAGAACTGGGATTGATGCTATATTTATTTTGAAAATGAAATGGAGGGGGTGAAGTGTAAAAGTAGAATAATTAAGTGTTTGAAATTCAAAAGCAACAAGAATGACGATCTTCATGAAACTCTGAGTGATTATTATGAAAAACTAATAAGGGAGAGGAAGGAAGACACTGCCCCAACCTCGCAGTGCCCCGTGTACACCAACCAAAAAGTGTGTACTCCGTGGAAGGAAAGGATTAAGGGTGGGAGAAACGAGGAAACGATTACATATCGTCATCAGAATTGAGGATCTCATCAAACAGGATAGGGGATGGTGGAGGACTATCCACGATGAGGATTGGGAATGGTGGAGGACTATCCTCGACTTCCTTGGACTCATCGTCATCATCATCGTCTCCCCAGGGCAGTGGGTCATCATCGAAATTATAGGGATCCGGGTACTCACCATCGGGGAGATCCGCTTCGTCGGTGCCGGTAACATGCAGCACCTGCACTCTATAATCATGAGTCATGTATTCATACTCAATCCAGTGAGGTGCCGTGGTGGAGTGAACAAAACCTTCTTGGATGAAGATGTTGTCATCTATCTGAGGCTCCGGGAATCCGTATGGCTCAGTGGTTGAATCTGGTTCCATGTTGAAGCTAGCTGAGCAACTGAATATTCTATCAGATAATTCCTACTTTTATACATTTAAAAGGGAATGGGGGAGGAGTGGGGATGAATTGCGAAATGACATAAGCTATATTGATTAAAAGGGATAATTGAATGTATAAAATACAATATGAATTATATGAAATTATACATGTTGGTTTCGTTAGGAAACCAACATGTATAATTCTTCTCTTCTCAAGAGATTATTTACAAGAGATTAGAGAACACAAAAATTGTTGTGAGATATTTTTCTAGAAGAGCTTGGAATTGAAATTAAAAAAAATAATAATAAGGCGAAGTGAAGAACAATGCCCCAACCATCGCATTGTTCAATGTGTACCAAACCAAAACAATGTACACCCTTAATTTCACTTCTTTTTTTTTCTAAAATTACAAATGAAAATTTAAAACTACCACTAATCTTTCATCTATAATTAATCGACGGAAAATGTGTCCATAATTGTCTCTAACTTTTTGTACCGCTCTATCGAAGAGGTCTCTGCTTTACACCTTTCCTCCAGAGATGCATACTTCCGATCTAGTTTGGCCATTTCTTTTTCTAGTTTGCTCTGTCGGTTAGCAATTTCAGCCTTATAGCGGGTCATGCTAACCAACGCGGCCTCACTAGATCGGTGCTTCCCTGCACCTCTGTAGGAAAGTTTTCATATTTTCACTCACCTCTCCGATAGGCTGTGGCACTAGCACTTGTGGGACCAGCACTTGTGAATTCGTCGGTGTTGGTGGCAATGGTGAAAGTGGCACCGCCAACGGGGTCAATACGACGTCCTCCGGAGAAGGCGCCCTTTGTGTTTCTACTGCTGCTGCTGCTGCTGCGGGCGGTGTGGAGGGTCTTGAGCTCTTAGGAGCGGTCGGTCAACTACGTGCAGGAGTCTTATTGCAAGTACTTCTGTACTTCTCAATAGGATCAAGCCTTGCTGCAAGTTGTCGACAGACTTTCTTCACACCCCTGTCTTCCTCGAATAAGTCAGTGCTGAGAGTTCGTCGCTTACCACTCGAAGTTGTTGCCTTCTCCTGATTGAACACCGGCGTGATCGATGAAACAGTGTTGTTCACCTCCTGAGTGTTGGATTCCATTCTGAAAATGTGAAATAATACAAAGTTAGTTGATATGAAAAATTACATTGTTGACTTACTCAAAATTCTGCTTGTTGACTGGATTGGATTGCTCTCGATGAGTTGAATGTCGTACTGAATGTTGAGGAGTGCTCTCCTTGGGGTATAGGCGTGCATGCGCGAGTGGTTGGAATGAAGGTGGGGGCATGCATGCGCGAGTTTTGGGAGTTGAGGGCGGGGCAGTGGGCGGGGCCTCGTGGCGGTGGGTGGGGCCCGGGGCGATGAGTGGGGCGAGTAGGCGAGGCAGTGGACGGGGCCCCGGGGACGGTGAGTGGGAAAAAGCGCGCTTAGCGCGCGGAATACATTCACCATGTTCCGTTCAATTAATACGTCATCTGTTGGTTTTGGTTCTATTTTTCCAACATTTGGATTAATGTCCATTCCAGGATACCCCAGTAATGGTCCACCTGATGGATTGACTTTATGTTTTTTTTCCATGCTTGACGTGCATCGCGAGCAATATTACCTATTGTGGATTGTATTGCAGCTTGTAGGGCTAGAAGTATGACATCCTTTGTTCCATTTATTTACCCCTCAAGATATGATACAGTTACACAATTACTCTTGTCAATTGGTTCGCTTGTATTTTTCAATATTTTTCTTTGCATGTCATAATGACCATCTTTTGTTAATTTAAATCCATTACCGGGAGGACCTCAAATGGCATTACCACCCCATTTTCTTTTTCTACCAAACTTATCTATTGTTTTACACATTGTGCACCCTACGATGATTCTTTTCAAACTGATATTACTTCCATTCACATTATGCTATATACATTGCAGTAATTGATTAGGTAAATAGAAATAAATTTTTCATTTATTTTATATTCATCAAAGTGAAACATATACATACACAATACAATTATATCACATTACAGTTCTATTTATGAATACCTACATAAACATCTATACTGAATTTTCCGGTTTTAAAGACATTGAATGGTATTTCAGTCATTGATCTCGGCAGACAATAAATTAATTCATTGATTCAGTGGACTCTCCTGAGTTTGTGATTGTTGAATGATATTAGTTATCCAACGAATGTTATCATTCGGATCGTTTTGATAAAATTCAATATCATTATGACCCCAAGGAAGAGTGTGGGTAGTATTCGGAATGATAAATCGTTCATCGTCGTGGTATGATAATGCAACTTCATTTTCCAATTCAGTATATATATCATGCAACACGCTTCCAAATGAATTCATCGTTCTGAATATCATACCACCATGTTTGACGATTTTTTGGTAATCTTCGCATGTCAATTCATTTTTTATAACCGATCGTTTCACCCCTTCAGCTTTCTTAAATTCACCATCAACAGATTTCACATAATACGCTTTTGCACCTGTACCATAAAAGCTCATGATTGGATCATTCGGAAATTCGTCTTTGAAGTTACCCAAGACTGAACTTGTTACTGGAATATTGAATTGGTTAACTATACTGTAATTGGATGTATCAAACCTATTTATGTTAATTTCACAAACTACACCTAAATGACTAAATCGTTTAGGTGTAGTTTGTGAAATTACTATGGATCTTCATCAAGTACCGGCCGAATCAATCAGGAAACTATTTATGTTAGTTAGTAAAGAGACATTTTCACCAAAGTGATGTTGGATGCAGTGATGTTGGATGCATCCATAGAAAAAGTCATACATGACTTTTAGATAATTCTAATATAGAAAATCACAAATATAATGGTTTATCGTAATGGACTTTAACTTCACCCGATTGAATGGTAACGAAATTATCTGTGAAAATTGAGCAATTTTTGAAATTTGGTCTGGATATGAGAGTGCTGGCACCTATATTTTTCTTCATATTTTCCCAATGTGTAACGAGTCTAACATTAATTCTGTCATCTACATTATCCATTGTCTTTCCATATACCGCATTATTCATTGGTTTATAGAAATCTTAAACAGATTTATTGTTAGACCTATTACGCATTTCAGTATTAAAATCTATATAGGGTTTCATCCAACGTGATTGTTTGAATTTCAATACTCTATAATATATTTTCTTTTATCATTCAAATTTGGAATTAATTTGGGAATTTTCGATTGTGTACGAGGTGGTATAAATTTTTCGACTAACAATGGAAGATCAGAATGTTTATCATGCAACTCTTGTGGATAATGAATGTCCACTTCGAACACATACCCATACGGACTATCAGCACTCACATTCATCACAGCAAGATTGAGAATTTCATTAGGTGTCAATCATGTAAATTCACTTGTTGGTAGAGGTTGTGACATACTATGACCGTATAGATTTGTTGCATTTAATTATGTAATGAATGTGGAAAGTTCATTGAGATTATAATTTGATAAAAATCTATTATTTTCTATATGTTTCCTCTCACTACACTGACTAATTCCACCTCGTATACCTTTTTGAAAAAAGTTAATTATATCAATGTCAGTTAGTAATTCCAATTCAATATTCGTATACTTCAACATAGCATTCAAAGATAATCCAGGTGCAGTGTAAT
Source organism: Leptinotarsa decemlineata (assembly GCF_000500325.1). NCBI lineage: Eukaryota > Metazoa > Arthropoda > Insecta > Coleoptera > Chrysomelidae > Leptinotarsa > Leptinotarsa decemlineata. Next base: position 109,093 of record NW_019290526.1, on the reverse strand, counting down.
AATGTGCCAGGTTCAAGTTATAAATCTCCAAACTTGTGATGCGGAAGTTTTCAAAAATATCACATAATACCAATACATCTGACTTCAAATACAAATCAGAGTATTCACCCAAATTCNTTTCTAGCCCTATCATAATCAGTTTCCGATATATGTTCACAATTGAGTGTGTCATAAAACTGATTTTTTGTCGAAAGTGATGGATAATTCAATTTGTCAATGTCATCAATGAAACTATATGGAAATACACCTTTCTGTCTCATCAAATTGAATTTCTCAATTTGTGGGAAATGTTTGTGCATCTCCAAACATTGATCAGGGGTCAAGTTAGCACCCAACTTCCCCAACGAGCTGTACCGTACATTCTGTCACAGACACACACACACATACACCAACCAAATGTAATTACGTCAGTATGTCACAAACACACACAAAATCTCATATGAAAAAAATTCTGAATGATCCATGCACTAGATACTTCAAGGTCACATCGCCTTGATTTCACTAAACAACAGAAAAAGAGCAATTGATACGTCAAAGTAGTAGGGGAAGGCCCAGAAACGGCTGTAATCTGCTACTTCCACGGAAGCTCATCAAATTTTTTCTATCCAAATAGAAATTACAATTTTTTCAGGACTGTTGTATGAAATATTCATAATGCATGTGTTTCTCCAAGCATTAAGATATCCATTAAGCACTAGTGGATAATGAAATCGTTCGTTGATTTTGTCAATTCCATTCACCCGTCCATAAAATTCACCACTGAGAGGGAAGTAAATAATTCAATAAATTACCTTGACTCAATAATTACAAAAAATAACAATAAACATGAATTTGCAATTTTCCACAAACCATCTTACACGAACATTATCATACATAACTCCTCTACACACCCTTACCAGCATGAAGTTGCTGCATTCAATAGTATCCTTCATAGACTATTGAATATTCCACTGTCTGAGAGTAATTTCCAGAGAGAGCTGAGTTTGATCAAACAAATCGCGGTCAACAACGGTTATAAGGTGGATATTATAGACTCCATTCTTTTTAAAAAACTTCAAAAGCAAGCCATGTACTAGGTCTACCCAAATTCATGATGCGATAACGTCAGTTATAGGACATTGTCATTTTTGGCTGAACCGACCAATAATATTGTCCGTTTTTTGAAGAAAGAATGCGTAAATTCAGCTCACAGAACGAATACTAGTCCGAATAATAGTCTAAGTGCATTTATTAAAAACAATAAAGACAAAACTTCGGTATCGGATAGGTCAGAAGTATCTATATGAGCTGACTTGTGGCTCTTGTCCAAAACTGTATATTGGCCAGACAGGGAGAACATTTTCCAAATAATTAAAGAGAATAGATGAAGTTGGATTTTTGGCAAAGTTTCTCACAAGAAACACTTCATAATACTTTCTAAAACACACAGCCAAAAATGTTTTACTAAACAGATTTACAAAAACGCAAGACATGTTTCGCCAAAAAATGGCTTCTTCGGGCGTATCTTTACTACATATTTGATGCTTAATATATCTGATTTCACAATTTGAAATGCCTACATATCAAGTACCTGAGTTTTACCTGAGTTTGTAATGAACTGAATCAGCTGAGCTTTTGTCCCAGTTTCCACATTTGAAAAAAATATTTAGTAACGAAGAGTTATTCAATTCTAATTGATTCAGTGAATTACCAGAATTCTTGAGTCTATTGGTTTCTGAACATCCTAGAAGATTGAGTTCCAAACTCTTCTCTTCTGAATGTAACACGTCGTATTCATGACTGTACTCATGTCCTTCTGCTGAAAGATGTTTTGCAAATGTGGAATTGGTCTTTCTATTTACAAAACTACTTTTATGGTCTTCAATTCTCTCGGAAAATGTTGTCCCTCTCTGGTCAATATATACAGTAGATATACAATATACAAAAAACGGGCAATATTATTGGTTGGTTCAGCCAAATATGACAATGTCCTATAACTGACGTTATCGCATATTGAATTTGGGTAGACCTGGTAGTAGCAGATTACAGACGTTTCTGGGCCTCCCCCCACCACTATGACGTATTAATTGCTTTTTTTTGTTGTTTAGTAACATCAAGGCGATGTGACCTTGAAGTATCTAGTGCATGGATCATTCAGAATTTTTTTCATATGAAATTTTGCGTGTGTGACATAATGACGTTATTACATTTAGTTGGTGTGTGTGTGTGTGTGTGTGTGAGAATGCACGGTACTGGGTTTATCATGTGCGTGTCTGTGTACAAACATACTTCTGCATCCTTCGAAGATCCTTCAAGTAATGAATGTTCCATCGGTGTGAGTCCACCAAGTTAGTAGTGGTGTGACGTCACAGCAGCAACCGTTCAACGGTAGGAGAGCGAGATGTTCACTCTACGACGTGTGGCTGAGTAATGCGTATTCATCGGTGTGTCTTCACCTCTCTCTCGATGAGGCGATGGCTGTGACGTAATACATCGCTCTACCCTTGCTGTCAATGGTGACGCGCAGGCGGCGAGGACTGTATTAGAGTCTGTCTTCTTCGATGGCGCAGCGACCAGTGTCTGTTCGTATCGACTTCTGTTAACGCGTCCAACTGAGAGGTGGGCTTGGCTGTGACGTCAGGCATCTCTAGTGGGTAACAACTAGCAATGTAAGCCTTTCGAAATGTGGTACGGTTTCATGGTGGGGGTGACTCGCACTGTTTGACATAAAAGAAATGCCTGGCACATTATGAAATCAGTGGACGAATATATCTGCAGCAGTTAGCAATTGGTAGAGTGTTATTCAGTTCGTAATAGAAGGAAGACGGTGAGTGTATTTGTCTGTTGGAAATTGTTTATATTTTCATATATATTTTCATCATGTCCGTTTCAAAAGTAGACTTGAATAAAATTAATAATTTGATTGTACAGGAGGTTGAAATACTAGAGCAAAAGGCCTTATCATCATTGCCAATTGATGAAGTGTACATAATTAAAAATATGTCAACTTATTCTACACGATTTGGTAAATCAATTTTATTAACTTTGCAAGATGTGAGCAATGATAAATTATTTAAAACATGGCTACCAAAACGTATTTCGTTGCAATTCAGTGATGACGATATATCTTGTATCAACTCATCAGGTGGTAAATATACGATGATGTATTTAGGACAGAGCCAACAAAGTTTTGCTGGCATGAAAACGCGATCTCTAGTCAAATTCAATATGATTGAATAATAGTAATAATTTATAGTGAATTTCTTTAGGTCATAGCTTACAAAGTTTTTTTGGTGTGAAAACGATAACTCTAGTCAAATTCAATATGATTGAATAATAATAGTAATTATAATGAATTTCTTATTGTTTTATTAATATTCATATATTAGATGATAATTATATGGAAATATAAACATTACTAACTTAGTTGAATACACTCACTTTGTAACTACAAGTAAAATGGGAATGTGAGTATTATATCACTGAAAAATTGGAGGTTGCTTATTGTTTTTTTTTATTCGATTTCAGTTCCACCATTTAAAGATGTGGATGCAGTACGCAAGTCAAGATTGGGTCGATATTGTAGATCTCAAATCATCGGTTCAACATTTGTCGTCTAAATTGAAGGTGTTGGGTGATGGAGCCGAACATGCAAGCGTTTATGATATGAGTGTATGCTATGATGAAAAACAAATCGAATTATGCCTTCGTGATGCTGAGAACTATTGGAGTGGTGCAGAAGTTTGCAACAAATTTTTGGATAATGAATTGGAATTGTGGCAACTTTGTGAGGTTATGATTGAACTGAACCTAAGAAGATTCCTGTATAGCCTCCAACCATACTTGCCAGAATGGATTATTCATCACTTTGAATTGAATGATGAAAATCGAGAGGAAATTGAAGATGGTCGCGAAAATGATGATTATGAGGAAGAAGTTATTTTAGATAGTCTGTATGTTCCTGTAAATCATAAATAATGTCAAATAAAAAACTTTGTATTATTTTCATGTTTTATTTATTTAAATCTGATGAAATACAATAGAAAATGATTACAAAACAATAAATATGATATAAAATACAATACATGATATAAGTCAGTTACAAATAAAAAAAAAGATCATAAAACAGTACATGATAGAGTGAAAAAAAAGTGTCAATATCTGCTATGAACTGAACCATCCAATGCATTGTATGTTAAAACTGTATCATGCAAAATTAATGCATATACTTTAGTGTTGTCTGGAAACTTGGTCTTCCTCGTCTCAAACTCAATCTTTATATCAATAGTTGATGATTTTGTTGCATTCGGTTGATGGGAACAATCGATGACGAATAGTGGATTCTCTCTAAATTGTCCAATGTCCATCAGAGGTTCACTCATATCTTTATCATAATAACTTCGCTGGAAACTCTCAAAAGCATAATAAGCAGGAGCATCAAGTTTTTTATCGAAATTCAAATTCCAACGCTCATATGGATAAACTTCAGAATTCAAGTATACTCGAATACTATTGATATCAGCAGTTGTGAATTTTGTAATATCTTGTGTTCTATCTTCAGATGTGGTAGTACTTTGGAATGCGATGATGACAAAACGAGGAGTTTCCAATGCATTAGTTGTTTTGATGGCCCATATGTCTGAAGAAGTCCCACGTAATGATGGTAGTTCATAGAGGTCCCACATACGATACGCCAACTTGATTTTGGCATTCAGACCGCTTTTGTTTATTCTACTCAAAAGTTTGAGCTTGTGTTTATCATCTGGTACAATATGTCTTATTTTCCATTCGATTTTATTTATTTCCAAATCAGCATCAACCTCACCTATATATGAGTTTTTGAATGATCGAGCGATAATCAAAATCAACTCCTGTTTAGCATTCAAGATACTTTTGTTGTAATCTTCAGCAAAACCCATCGAATATTTCAGTGGTAGTTTTCCACTAAATACATGACTGTTTGTATCCAAGATATCTTGTTTCAATTGTCAAAGTCCCCAGCCAGATGTCAATAATGTGTTAGCATGTGATTGTCCAAATGCTATCATGGTTTTCATTGTAGATGTTATCCCGGGTTTTCTAAGAACAGCCACTTGTTCACCACCCATTTCGTAACGAATTTCATCAAAGAGAAATGCAATTGCATTATTCGAGAGATATCATGTTTTCGCTACGTCTCTGGGGGTGAATTTAACTTTTATGTAAATGAAACTCTCGGCAATATCTAGTATAACATCTTGATTATTGATTGCAATTCTAATTTCATCCGAATTCCTGAATAGCGGTGATCTATAGGGCTTAGATGTGTGCTCATGTAAACTTATGAGAGAATGATCGAGCACTGGTTCATCGAATATATTTAACTTTTCACTGTTTGTTTCGAGCACCATTGTTATTTCCTCACTTTCAATCCAATCGATTTCAGAAATTCAAGATCACTCACAGACAGAGTGTTATGTGCTAACTGTTTAGCATACACTCGTGGAACGAGCTTTTTTTATGCACACGTTCCTTTTTAATGGAGCAGCTCGTTTTGGTTTGGGATTGTTCAGTACGATTTTGTCTATTATGAATGAAACCCATAACAATAGTTATTCGATTTTCTTCAATTCCAAATTAATGAAAATCTCTTCTTCACTTCCAGAATACGCACTGTACTGTTGTGAATCAATTGACGACCTTCTGGACTGACAGGCATATATATATAATACTGTGTGGTTCTTCAATAAGATTGTATCCAGATTCAACATCAATATCGAATGAGAAAAAAATGTGGGATTCTTCACCATTTATATATGAACCAGATATTATATTGCAATCTAAGCGGATAAGTCTCACAGTTGTAATGTTTATTGGTAATGAGAATTCATGTATCTGATTTGGTGGAAATATGCCATGAGCGAACCCCATCATCTCTTCTATAGAATTTGGATGTGTCAGATCAATTTCATATTTGGATCAGATTTCACATTTGAATGTATTATTATTGGCGTGTAGATAGAAAATGTCATCTGCAACGATATCAATTGGTTTTTTATCATGAAACAACCTGTACATAATACGTTTCTGTATGACGGCATTGATCTCTTCTATTTCGTAAGCACCACATGGAATTTCAATTGTGTACTTTTGGAGTATCGATGAGTTGTCATTACTGATTCTGAAACTCATTAAATTATTAGCTTCAGTTATATTATTATTGATTGTATTGCATCCATAGAATCCCAAAAGTCCTAATCCATAACGGCTGTTCCTATCCAAATTAATAGGTGGATAAAAATCCGCGCTCAAGACACTTGTCTCGACAGCTTGTAGCTCGAACATGACTGATGAATCTTTTGGAACACATTTCAATTTATTGTTGTGCACAGCAACAGCACATCTGAGACAATTTACACTATTTCGAAGGTGTTGTATTGTAATAAATATCATTTTTATTGTAGATGTATGAGTAACTTTTCCCAAACATATGTTATCTCATGTGCAACACATGCAAGTATCACTTCCTTGGGCATATTTGCAAGCATCACTTTATCCATTTTTCTCAAGGTGCCATATTTTTAAAACATCCTAAGTGGAAACCCCATTTCCTTGATAGCCTTCCTATCCAGTTTTGGTATTGTATCCATTTTTATTTGGAAAATTATTCAGAGAGAAACTGAAAGCACAAGTGACCACAGAGAACTGTATCGAATTTCTGCTGACGAGCATAGTTATATTTGATTTTTAAATTCGAATATTTTCGAAAGAATCGAGTTGGTTCTACTGGTGGTAGTGGATCTCCAAAACTATCGAAATATGCGACTTCTTTCCCACATTTTCTATATGCCACCCAGTGTGTTCCTGGTACACTTATTCCATCCAAATTGACAATAGCTGTCTCGTTTTGTCTTGGACCTGAAGAAGGTAATCTGTCACGCATAAAAACACAACGAAAATGTGGAATTTTCATTTTTTGTGCATAATAACTGAGATCGATATCGGTGAGAGGCCTCTGAGGTAGGAGATCAATTGGTTCTTTGTTTTGTTTGTGGGTTTCTATGGTTTCAAATATAGTCCTAAACCTTTACGGTACGGTTTAAGGTATATTCCACTTCCGCGTTTGCCAAATGCTACAGCCTCCAAAGTTTTATTGTGGCGATTGGTTTCCATTGAAGCGGCTCTGCTGGCTTTTGCTGAATTCACGGCCTTGGAAATACCAGCAGCGGCTCCCGCCAAACTCTCTAGTGCGGATAGTCCAGCAAAAATTAATATCAATGACAAAAGTCCACCGATCTTGGGAACAAGAATTATGCGTGGTGTGCGGATTTTCTTCTTTCCACCGGCAGCTTTGAGGTATTTACGTGCTGCCTGCAATGCCACAGTGATAGCTTGTTTTCTATTATTCGTCACAAATTGATTCCCACCAGCTTTCTTCAATACATTTCGCACTTTATGGACTATCCCAGCACCAAATGCAACTTTTTTAATTTTATTTTTCTTCGTTTGTTTCCTCTTACATTTTTTCTTATTGGTACTACAACCCATGCCCATATGTCTTTTCGCTTTCATAATGTTGGTGACAAGTAATGCAGCTGCTCTTTCCCCAATACTCGCGTCCTTCGATTTAACCCTATCCCAAGCGCTGTATTCAAGTTCTTTGTCGGCTAAATGTCTTGCTGCAAGATCGGATGGATGCTTAGAATATTGAATATCGTGTTTTTTGCATTCAATATCTAATTTATTGATTCCAGGATCGTTACGAGCTAAACGTTGTTTCAATTTTGTACCCGGTCCACAGTATTGATAACCTCCGGTAGATGTAATTCGAAAGGAAGTTTGTTTATTAAATCATTAACAAAACCACAACCTCTTTTAATTTTACGATCACTTTCAATACGTCCGTATCGTTTGATGGTACACATTGAAATGAATAAGCTAATAACATTTATATAGTCTCCAACCACGGCACGATGCGCATTGTAAAACAGAAAGAAAAGTTTGCTGTAGATAATCTAGATGAGAAATTTGGGTGTGGATTGAATGGACAAAGGGTATTCAGACATGGTCCACTACTTCCATCATCAGTTCGAGGACTCATTATAGGACCTTCAAATTGTGGAAAGACGAATGCAATGATATCACTATTAACACATCCACAAGGACTGAGATTTAGAAATGTGTATCTCTATTCGAAATCACTCAATCAACCTAAATATCAGTACTTGCGAAGTGTTTTGGAACCTATAAAAGGATTAGGTTTTTATACATTCAGCAATAATGCAGAAATAGTGGAACCCTCCGACGCTAAGCCTAATTCTGTTTTCATTTTCGATGATGTGATATGTGAAAAGCAAGATATTATTAGATCATATTTCTGTATGGGACGTCATAAGGATGTTGATTGTTTTTATCTAGCACAGACATATTCACGGGTACCCAAACAGTTAGTGCGTGACAATACCAATTTCATTATAATGTTCAAACAAGATGAGACGAATTTACATCACATTTATTCAGATCATGTTTCACCCGATGTAACATTCAAACAATTCCAATTGATGTGTGTTAAATGCTGGGAGGACCAATATGGATTTCTAGTCATTGATAAGGATAGAAAAATAGATGAAGGTAGATATCGCAAAGGATTCGATAGTTTTATATACCCATGATCTTGTTTTTGAAACTTATTCGATCACTGAATATTGTAGAGGTCACTTCATCGCGAATTAAGCTATAATTTAAAAAAGGGCATTATGAATACAAAAAACGATTCTGAAAATAAAAACAATGAAGTTAATTCGAAACGTCAACTAGTAGAGACAAAAGAAGCTGTCAGGCAGAAATTCAACTCTATCAAGAATGATAATATTGAAAATCGTATGACACTCGAAAAATTGTATGAGCCCATAACGAAACCATTGAATGTTTTATCATCAAACGCTACTTCGAAATCATCAGTGTAATCGTCAAACCATGGAAATGTTCAATCTACTTCAAATCATCCCATGAGTACACCAATAGGAAAAAACAATCTTTTGGTAGTGTATCATCTGTGGATAGCGACACGAGCACACTTCAAGACGATATGAAAACAACTCTATTCGAAACACCATCATCGTCCCACATCGATTCCTCGGATCCTGACTCCTCACCTGATATGAATGAAAGTCGTGAAGGTGTTTTGGCGAAACATTTGAATAATGTAAAATCTAGAAATTCAGCATATGATGGAACATTTGGTGTACGTATGGATCCTATTACACAAAAGCTGAAAATGGGAAGTCTAGTGGTACATTTCAAAGATGGAAACATTTCCTTTTTTGATGGTAATAAAGTGAAAAAATATGAATGCGTCCAGACTTGTATGATATGATCTTTTTGAAGAATCCGCAAGATGTTGATAATGAAGAAATTTGTCAAGTATATTCCAAAATATTGAAAATAACGAATGCTCCATATAAACAATATCATTTGAAGAATGGTTTCAAAAAGACAAATTCTAAAAAATATCGTGAAGTTATCAAACCTCTATTAGACTCACCACAATATCCAATAAGAAGTAGAGGTAAAATTGGTAGAGCACTCAAACGAGTGGAAATGGAGAAAACATATAATTCTAAACCTGTGAATTATGTGTACTGGAATTCACCGAAAGAGTTAGTTGCTCGCTCACGACTATTGGTGGCAGAGTCAGCTGGGCATACTGGACATGACAATGGAATAATTTCAATAATTGAAGAATTACGTGAAGAAGGTATAGTATATTATTATATTCACGTGTAATGATCACTGCCACATCACCATCCAATGCAGTAACATTATACCTTTTCTCTTTAATCGTATTGAAATAGAATGAATAATGAAATGAGTGATGTCAAACGACAAGTTGTTAATGAATTACATAGACCTGCAAGACGTAATTTTCGCAGAAGAATAGCCACCATCATAGGTTTTGAAGATCTATGGCAAATGGATCTAGCTGAACTACAACCTTACGCAAAAAGTAATGAAGGATACCGATATATACTTGTAGTGATTGATTGTTACTCAAAATATCTGTGGACTGTAGCAGTTGAAGGTAAAACAGGTAGTACAATAACTAAAGCAATGAAACATGTACTGAAGAGGGCCAAATTTTCCCCCAAATATATACAAAGCGATCAAGGAAAAACATTTTCCAATAGAAGCTTCTCATCTCTCATGCGAGAATATAATATCAATCATTTCGATGAGAGGTCACCACAAATGGCTTGATATTCTTCCAACTATAACTAGTAGATATAACAATAAAGTTCATCGTACAATAGGTATGGCACCCATCAATGTTGATTCAACAACAAAATTGAAATTCAAAGGTATCAAAGGAATTGGAGGAAAACAAAGTAAACCCAAATTCCAATTGAATGATATTGTACGTATAAGCAAGTACAAAAATATTTTTGAAAAGTCTTACACTGCGAATTTTACCACGGAGCTCTTCAAGATTGTTAAAATTAATAAAACCACCCCAACGACTTATAATCTTGAAGATATGAATGAACAACCTATTAGAGGATGTTTTTACGAAGAAGAGTTATTACGAACCGAGAATCCTGACGTATATCTGATTGAGAAGGTGTTGAAGAGAAGGAAAAATGAAGTATTTGTGGAGTGGTTAGGCCTTCCTAGCGAACAAACTTCTTGGATTGATGAATCAGTTATGGTTCAAATGTATCTACTAATGTATTTATGAATAAAGTAATGTTAAAGTACATTATCGTTTTCATTTTGATTATATGTATGTGAATTGAAGAATATTGCAGCGGTAAACGTTGCCCCAACCATTCGCATCGTTCTGTGTATACCAAACCAAATTAATTGTATACTCCATTCCTGCTTATATTTTTTCAACTCATGATATAGAAAATACATTACTATTCCCAAAACTAATATATGTCACTTTTAAATGCACTCTCCAACTCTTTTCGCCAATTATCTCTCACTGATAATGCCGTCTCATAAAGTTGAGTCGACTCCTCAAGCTCTGCCTGAGCTCGCAATGAAGGGTGTGGTGATAATTGCGAAACGATTGGATTTTCAACAACAATTTGCTCAATTGGTTCCGGCACATCTGCAAAGATAACGAAGTCGTTAATATCAAAATCATTTATCGACTCTTGACTCGATAAATGTAATACTGGAATATTTTCAAAATCAGTGTGATCGATATCAACAAGTGGTGGATCATCTTCAGCAATCAATAGCGGCATAGAGCTCATGATAATGATTATTTAGGTCTGAGGAATGATATGCGATAGCAATAGAATGTGAATAGGAAAGGTGATGATGTTACTGATACTTTACCTTTTATAAAAGGAAATAAACTAGCGCATGCCCTCTTTCATCAACTAGCACATGCGCTCTTTCACTAAACTGTTCACGCATGTGAAGATCTTTGTCATTTAAGAGGAACACTTTGTGTTGTTTATTAATAACAGAGGACAATAACGGCAATATAAATCAAAAGTGTTAATGTGTCTCTGTTGATGTGGAACGGTCTTTGATTCACCTCCTCAATATTTGTTGTTCATGTGTTAGCCACCAACATTGAAAGAAATGAATTCTCCTATTGGGGTAGAGTTGACCAACCTTCTCACATGGATCTCAAGTACTTCTAAATGTAGTGCATACATGATTCCAACAATTCATAGAATATGTATCGCCACGCAAACAACGTTGCAGCGGAGCTGGAACAGCAGCACAGGTACTATAAATATTTCTACAAATACCAATATTATTGAATATTATAGGTTCGGAACACTTCAGGCATTGTGACTGTTGCTGACGATATTCTGATTTTGTTCGCTTCGGTGGATGAGATGGAGGCGATAGCTGAATCTGCGACTCACAATCATTGCACATACCAGTGCATGGATTATTGGTTTCCTTAGGTCTACTTATTTGGCAAAAGTAGCACACAATAGCCCTCGCAATCATCATTGGGTAGACGCACACTTTTGGTTTTTCATTCCACTCATTTGGAAACGGCATTCCACTAATTCGTTTTGAAATATCAAGAGATGACTTATAGAAACTCTGACTGCTCTCTCCTATACCGATATTCTCTTTTTATACAAATTAACACCATGTGAAAGTATAGTGGGAGAACTTCTCCTTCTCACAAACATGACTTCATCATACCAGCTTATGTTTTGAGATGCTATATTTGATACATACATTCTTAAATGTTTTATCACAGATCACTATCCAATACTACTAAATATTGCAAAAATTGCAAAAATAAATTGATATCCTCAATCAAAGAAGAGAATTGGCAAAATATCTTATTATTTAATGAAGCTCAGAAAGCAACTGATCTCTTTATGAATACATCAAATGAATACCTAGTAAATTCAAAAATCCCCCTTAAGTACTCAAAAAAAGTAATTAAAATTAAACCCTGGATAACAGAAGAACTTATCACATCTATTAAAAACAGGAACAAATTGAAAATGAGGCTACTGAACAATTTTTCTCCTGAATTAGAGCAGGAATACAAATCTTACACAAATAAACTGAATGAACTATTGAAAAAATCTAAAAATGAATATTACCGTAAACATATCCATGACTGTAAAAATAATATGAAAAAAATTTACAATTTAATCGCAGACGCTACAAACACAAAGACAGTGAAAGAAAATAATATTAAACTTACTGATGAAAATGGAGATTTTATTAGTGATAAAAAAATAATGGCAGACTTTTGTAACAATTATTTTATNGGTAGTCTCAATTATGGTTACCTGTAGTATATAAATATTAATGTAAGAAACAACTTAAGGTATTCAAATATCTTGACAAAGCTACTGTGTTAGCGAAACATGTTGTGATATATTTTTTAAATAAAGTTTGTGGAGATCAAATCGTGAGGTGTAGTTTTTGATTTTTCTCTTGGAAATTCCATTGCCAACAATTATCTTCCACACTGAATTCTTTGAAATATCTCCTTATTAATTCACGATCTGTTCTAGAAGTCAAACAGATGGTGAATATTTATTATGCCCAATTCGAATCGAGACTCAGATATGGCATTTGCCTATGGGGCAATTCTCCAGGTGGGAAAGATATTTTCATTGCACAAAAACGAATTTTGAGATGTATCGCGAAAGTTTCTAACAGAGAATCATGTAGAGCTATTTTCAAAACATTTCGTGTTTTGACGCTTGCATGTCTCTTCATTTTCGCAATGTGTGTCCATGTTTTTAAAAATAAGAACACTTTTATTCACAATTCGTATGTTCATGGTTATAGAACAAGAAAACATTATGCAAAAAGAAAAATAAATTGATGTGCTCCTGATCATTTTGGCCTCAAAATATTCAACAATCTCCCAGAAGAATATATGTCATGTAAATTTCAGTGTTGTTGTATTTTAACCTTTTTATTTTTCTTTTTTGATGTAAATTTTTATTTTAATGTAATAATTTACCTGCCAATTGACAATTCCATTACATGTAAGCCATGAAAATGGAAATAAATATTGATTGATTGAAACAAGTGCTTTGCACTTAATCCTAAATCACTTTGTTCACTTCATGTATTTGTATTATATTTTTTTTCTACTGTGAATAAAGTTATCTACATGTTCGAATAAAATTTTTTTAAAGTTTTTTGAATTCACTCATAGAAGCAATGTTTGTGAAGTCTACAGGAAGTTTATTGTATTGCTGGATTCCTCTATAGATAGGTGTATCATGATTTTTCTTTGTTCTCATGTATATTTGTTTCAGTCTTACAGCATTTCTTGTATTGTGATTGTATTGTGATGTATTTATTCAAGATTCCATGTATAAATTTAACTTGTTCAAGTGCAATGATTTTTTTATTTTCAGGTATCCCGTTATTTCATAAACAATGTTTGTGGAAGTTAGTCGATACAAGTTATACAGAGTTTTTATTGATTTGTTTTGCGCTCTTCCTAGTTTGTTAATTGATTGTTGTGATGCATTGCCCCAACATGGTATGAGATACCTTATATGTGATTCAATATAGCTGTAATATATTGTGTTTTTGACATTGTGGTTTATATATTTTGCAGAGTGTTTTAATTCTCCTGTCATTGAGACAATTTTTGTTATCACTTTGTTGATGTGCTCTGTCCACAGGAGTTTATTATCGATCAACAGTCCTAAGTATTTGTAAACTTCGACTTCTTTTAGTAAGTTCTTGTTTATATATAATTGTATTGTATGTTTAGTGAAAATCTCACAATAGTTTTTCTTGAATAGGTCTATACTTTCAGAAAGACTGGTCCCTTCGAATGTAATAAGGAGTGTTGTTGTAGGTTTACATTGCACAGATTTTTCTTTAATCTTCTATTGAATCCTTCTAACATTAAATACTTCATATTGGCTTGCGATCATTCTTTCGAATCTTTTTTTGTGAAACTTTCGTTTATGTACCTAATTATTCCTTTACATATTGTTAGGATATATGGTATGTAAATTTTATAATGGATTAGTAACAGTGGGGAGTATATTACAAAATTATTTGCTGCTTCTTTATACCTATTTAGTTGGTACCTATTGATTCAATTTCAAATTATTATATCAAACCATATTATTTCCCGATTCTTCTGTGGTTTCTACTGAGACCGTGAATGGTCATTTTGATTCATTTTGGAACAAAAGAATGTTAGATTGTTTTGTCTGTAAGTTGTCATAATTTAGGTTTTTGTCCAAGATCTCTTTAAATTGGCTTATCGATGTGGATTTAGAAACACAGAATGCAATAGGTTTTCAACCTCTCTTCATCTTTTACAAAATTCTGCCTCAGCCTTTTATATTTATTTTAAACACTTTGCTAGAGATTCATAAAAAGGAGAGTTAAAAAATTCATTTTAAAGAACTGGTTTTACTCAACACAGGATTGTATGAATAGTACTTACATTAAATGATTTATTCACGTGATATTACTTTATACAAAAAATTAAAATTTGGGATAATGAAATTATTGCATGAATACTTCATTTTGAAGTGAAATTGACAGATGAAACTTTCAAGATGGCGATTGGGCGCCATCTGGGAAAAAAATTAAATGGAAAAGGGGATCGTGTGACACATCATTTTGAAACTCCTGACAAATACCCTAGAATATAAACCCTAGAATATAAAGTCAATATCTTCACCTACTACAACATCGATATTTCTAGAAATATTCCTTTTTATCTGCCACATGGTAATTCCACCAACCCGATAAGCTTTAAGTTATTTTTTGTCTATAAAAACGGCAAAAAATGTCAATACGACAATGAACATCATTGTTCAGTTAGAATATTCTCATTTAGTTTTCGGTTTAACAAGTAGAAAGGTACCACGTCAACAATCTCTAAAATGGTCAATTCTCGTCCATTGGAAGAAAAAATTGAAGCGATTTGTATTTACGGTGCGACGCATAACTTTAGAAAATATTCGAGGAATTTGTATCCAAATTCACAACTACACAACACCAATTAACGAAAGATGACCCTGATCGAAGAACAGAATTCTGCGAAATCATGACGGAAACCATTGCAAGGCATCCTACACCACAATATTTCTTTTAGTGACGAATGTAATTTTTTTTTAAACGGCAATGTTCACAGACAAAATTGCCGTTATTGGAGTGACACCAACCCTCACGTTTTGTGGGAAACACATACACAATATCCAGAAAAAATTAACGTTTGGGCAAGAATCTTGGGAAATCATATTGTAGGACCTCTATTTATTGATCAAAATTTAACAGGGGAACTGTATTTGAATATGCTAGAAACTACTGTTAACCCTTTCATCACTGAAATCGTTGAAGTGAATCCTAATGACTTCGATATGGATATTGTATTCCAACAAGATGGAGCACCACCACATACTCCAAACAAATAAGAAACTATTTGGATACTACTTTTCCCAGTCGTTGGATTGACTGTCGAGGTCCTACAGAATGGCCAGCCCGCTCACTAGATTTGACACCTTTGGACTTTTTTATTGGACTATTTGAAGCAAAAGGTGTACGAAACTGAACCTGCTTCAATATTGGATATACGCCAGAGAATAATAAATATTTGTAGAGATATTGACGTTACTGTGTTCGAAAATTTTCGGCGTGAAATATCAAATAGGCTGTTCATATGTCAAGAAGTTCAAGGCACCCATTTAGAGCATCTTCAAAACTGACCTCAAGCTTATTATGTCATATTATTTAGTTAAATGTCAATGTATTCAGACAATGTATACAATCAAAAGTTCAGCCATTTTGTAGTAGTTGAATATATTGACATTATATTCTAGGGTTGTGAAGCATTTGTCAGGAGCTTCAAAAAGATGTGTTACAAGACCCCCCTCCCTTTCCATTTATTTTATTTTTTATAGATTCTTTCAGGTATTTCAAATCAATGGAAGTCCGAACTAATGAAAACTTCAAACTCTACTCCATCAAAAGATCTTATTTGTTAACATATTCATCTTTCGATCATAGGTAACCTTTGCATTTAATGAAGAGATGGGACTCGTCTCCCCTTCACAGAGTAGGGGACCATCAATATCTTCACCTTTTTTTTTTCATTTCCAATGTTGAACTTCAAATTCTACTCTATCAAAAGATCTAATTTCTTAACATATTCAACTTTTAATCATAGGTAACCTTTTATGAAGAGATGAGACACCTCTTCCCTTCACAGAGTAGGAGACCCAGTTGGGTCTACTCATATAAATAAACCTAGTTTTATGACAAATTTGTCTGATAGTTTTTTTTTAATTCAATGCAAATTCTCTGTATTACTAAGATTCGGAAAACAAATGTAATTGACATTCTAAATTATCGAAAAATCAAGAAAACATTTAAAAACAAACAAGGTTTTGATTTTTCCGATTCACTTCATATTCAATGGGGTTCTGAAGCACATATAATATGTGTGAAGATAAATCGTTTTGACTTATAACTCATCCGAATTATCAATTATTATTTCTTATCAGACAATGTAAGCATTTCACTGATAACAAATATTCTTTGAAGAAACATTAAGGATTTTAATATACAATCTTTTCGAAAACAATGAGTCAGGACAAATCAAACTGACTACAGCAGTGGTGGTCAACTTTTTCAATGAACGAATTGAACTACTTTAATTGTAGAATAAACGGTGTGCTATTTAATTTCTCAGTTATATTCGACAAATCTGTACTTACTTCACAAATACATACTAATCTTTTGTATTGACTTCAAAAGCTAAGGGTACCAACGCCATGAGATAATTTGATTGAATAGACGTGCTTCACATTACATGCCAATATTACACGCATATGAACCAAGAAGCCAGAGATTAAGAAAAATAACTTCGATCAAAAAAAGTTAATCATCAGTATCAACAAAACGTGTTATCCAGCTCTCTGATACCCAGTTAACCCCAACACCATCCAAGCCAATCAAAAGAGTTCTCCCTCCACTCCTCCTCCATAAATACCACTGGCACAAAGCATAGGGTCTCATTAACGAGTGTACCATTCAGGAGGTTTCCAGGCATTGCTGGTAACTACCGTTGAGGATTCCCATTGCAGAGTGAATCACTCTGAGCCAATCCCTCCATTAGACAACGACTACCTAGCCTACAATTCTGGTTACTCACCTGCTCATTATATGTGTCACATTTCAAAATCCATTTATTTTCCTCATTGCGCTCAGCAGCAGAACCCAGCAATCTGTCAAAAACATCAAGAACCTGAGCCCAGTGCAATAACTCGCACTTTCCAAAAGTCCAAGAATGAATCCTGGATAGCTCGTCCAATAATTCTGTTCGTGAACATTGTTGTAGACGTTCTATCAACTGTTGACATTCTAAAGGTACTTCTGAAGTGCTTTTACGTACTCTAGATCTGTCTATTTTCATTTTTATAAATTTTGGACATCTACTTCATATCGAGAATCAGCTGAAACAAAAAGAATGATAAGTAATTAATTACACCCCTAGTTAATGTGAAGCTTTGAAAGTACATTAGATTATTTGATTATATGATAATATAAATATAAAATCTATAACCGGCACATGCGTGCATTAGAAAAATGGTATGGTAAGCCCAAGAACCATTCTCCCAAGGAAATCCATATGTAATTTTGAATAGTATCATGAGTAGTCTGGCAGGATTTTTTTTTAGCAGATTATGCATTTTCCTCTAGCTCCATATATTTGATGTTCCTCAAAAGGGCTGTAGGAAGGTTGATACTAACACAATTCAATTTATTTCAAGTCAACTGGATTACAAATCTTTATCAAATCAACTAAAAGAACAATTTGTTCAGGTAGTCTCGACTTACCTACACTGTAGGTTAATAAACTGCCACCTATCAGAAAACAACTATTCCCCTGGCTAATACCACGAAGGCCGTTGGATTATATCCAACAGGTGTTAGTGCAGAAATCTTAACAGAAGTTTTCCTGCATATGCTGTTGGCGATACAACTGCTGGAATCAATTTTCAATTATAGGAACGAGAACGGGTTAGAGGAATGATAGTCTGAAAGGAATTCAATTTTAATATCATCAACTCTAGGTTGATGAAGGCCACTACCTTGCAGTGACGAGATACCAAATAGTCCGAAACTGGTTTGCAAGTGTGCCAGTTCCTATAATTGAAAATCAATTCCAGCCAACAGTATATGCAGAAAATTCTTCTGTGAAGATTGCTGCACTAACACCTAATGGAGATATAATTCAACACCCTTCGTGGTATTAGCCCGAGTATAGTTTTTTTCTGATAGGTGTCAGTCCATTAACCTACAGTGTAGGGAAGTCGAGATTGGCCTAAACAAATTGTTCTTCTAGTTTATTTGACTTACAGCCGGTCTTCAAGTATGCCCACTGAATATATGTGAATAAATCTTTGTTGTCAATGATCGAATAATAATAATAAGAAATTTCCTTTTGTTACTCATTTCGAAGTACATTTAGGATTTTTTTGATTTGTATAGCTACAATATCTTCACTCATTTCATTAAACTTCTGAATGAGATTATATCTAATACATAAATGACAAGTGTTTGTGGATGCACTCCTCTGAAACGGCTCCACCGATTTTTATGATTTTTTTGTGTATGAAATAAAATTACAACCATCTTCTGTCTCATTAGGAGTTCCACAAGGCTCAACATTGGCTCCACTTCTTTTTATAATATTTATGAGTGATATTGAAAATTCATTTGTATCTCTACAAAAAACAATATATGCTGATGATACCTATCAAATAGTAGCAGAAAATGAACTTCTCTCTGTTCAAGCTGCAAGTAAAACTGCTGATGAATGTTCACAATGGTGCACAAATAACGGTCTACTTGTTAATGTAAATAAAACTGTGTTCATGAATTATCAACAAAAGAATCTTAATAATGATCATTGTTCACTAATAAAAATACATCACAGATCTATAGAGCAGGTGAATCAATATAAGTATCTAGGATTAGTAATCGATCAGAAGTTAACTTAGCAAAAACACACAGATTATCTAATAACAAAACTGAGTAGAGTCTGCTTCATAATAAGACAACTACATGGAACAGTATCTCTAGAAGTACACAAATTGGCCAATTTCGGATTAGTACAATCTAATATCTCGAATGGGTTAATATTCTGAGGAAACTCAGAATATTAAACTAAAGTGTTTGTTATCCAAAAAAAATAATTAGATGTATCGCTGGCATACATTGTAGACAATCATGCAAGACAGTTTTTAAAGATCTAGCTATTTTAACACTACTGTCTTTATATATTTTGCTCATAACTATGAAGATCAAAAGAAATAAATCACACCATACAAAAAAACAGTATGATACATGATCGCAATACTCGCAGAGGAAATGAACTGAGACTACCTTACTCACGATTAGCCCTTGGGCAAGACTCGGCAAGCTATCAAGGAGTCATATGTTATAACAAAGCAACTAGGTTACTAGGAAATATTGAAAATTACAATACATTCAAAAAAGCTTTAATAGACCTTCTCCTAGAAAATGCCTTTCACAATGTCAAAGAACTTTTAGATTTGAATATATAAGCTGCTTTTTCTTCAGTTTGTGTGACTAGTCTGATAAATATTGTACTAATGTATATGTTATATGTGTATGATATTTTAATGATGAATAAGTTCTATTCTATTCTGTATTTGGTAGGTATGAAAATAGGTCCTAAAGTACAATTCATACTGCTAGGTGATTAGGGTGTCCCTATGCATGCAGTAAATTTTTTAAAGATTTTTTTCAGTATTGTATTGATTTGCCATGAATACGATACCCCATGAAAATGATGTATATTACAGAACATTTGCTGGGTCACCTAGTATTTATATATAAGGAATCACTTTGTTAGAATTTCTTCATAAAGGAAGGTTACTAACAAGAAACTTTCAGGTTAGTATCTGAGAACCTTTTTCTGATTTATCTTTTCAACTCTTATTTATTAATTTTTCACTATGGTTACTGATAAATTCTCATAAGCAATTTCAAATCGAAAAATAATCAAAATGTCATTTCAGCAAAGCACATGAAGTAGGTATTGCCTAGTCACCCTATGACAATTTGGTGTTTGCAATCACTCCACTAGCAAAAACATTATTACTTATTGTAACTTTTCTTGTTGAAAGTATTATTTTCATTGAATAACTGGAAAAAAGTCATGATGAGAACGATTTTACTAAAAACCACACAATTTTTCCAAATTAGTCGGCCGCCATATTGAAAAAGTGAATAGACAAAACAAATAATATACAAGACAAAAACTGCTGACGGTCAAGAGTAAATTGAAGCATTTCTACAAATTCTAAAAAAACTTTACCTTATGAAAAACGTGGATTACAGTAAATACACTGAGGAATCATAGGCAGATAAAAGTTTATTGTTTCCTCATGAATATTCACCCACCAGGTCCGCACCAATTTTCTGATTTTATGTAACTAACGGTCTTTGGTGCTGCATGTAGAGCTTACTTTTCGATGCGGCATCAGATGATATATTAGAGGGTGATTAACATCAAGGCACAAAGCACAATAAAAAAACTAATTTTCTTTTGTTTAAGCAAAATATTTTGATAAAAATGTAGATTTACGCACACACTTTGCCACTAGATACTTCGGCGATTGATAGTCAGAAATGCCAAACCATTGAAACAAGTAAAACGAAATCACTAGTACATTGAAAATATTACTAAAATCGTATCCATTATGTTGGCTCCCTGTAACCAATAGATTTTTTGGATTTCAGGGGATTATTTGAAATTAGGAAAGACGTTCAAGCATCAATTTTTGAAAGTTAATTTAGTGTTAGGTGAATAATAATTATCGAAAATTATTATCAATAAAAATATTCTATAGTAATTACAAAATAATTTTGTGATTACAAGAGTTTATTTGCAAATAGCACTGACAGAAGGTTAATGGCTGATGTGAAAAATGAGAGCAAGATTCTATATTAAAAAACTACTTTTAAAAATCTTTGTAAAAATAGCGGAATCACTGAATGGGGATTTTCAAACCTCTATTCACCTTGAAATTATGTTACCGGAATACGGGACACGGTTGTTTCAGAATATTTTGATTTCACCAAGTACATCACCGTCAGTAAAACTATGAAAACTGCTTGGAATTACCGATGAAACTTTAATTTCTCAATAATACAAAATTAAAAAACTTGAATTTTTAGACCCATCGGAAAACATACCCCTAGCGGTGTCTGGTGGACAAATGGATCATTACTTTCCTCAGTTCCAATTTTTCACAAAGAGGACATTCATTTATCGAAATTGAAGTATCCGGTTGCTTTCTTGGGATAGTTTTTATCAGTATTTTTGATCAGAAAGTAAGAATTTGAATAAAGATTCAAATAATTATTGACAATTCGTAATGACTGACTTTGATTGCATTATTATTGATAGTTAATGAAAGTTGTAGTCGGATTTTTCTTAATGTTCATAAGAAAACCACGAGTGGCGCGTTCCTCTATCCATGCTAACATGGGACAAAAAGAATGTTGATAACTGAAACTGAAACTACACAAGAACGAAGAAACTATGAAGGTTGGGAAGCATTCCATCTCTACCTAAACCTCTGGAATTCCTCGCACATTCAAATATTATTTATCCAACATATTATGAACACATTTTGAATATGTTGCTCTGCCAAGTTGTTAAAACCCATCTGTCAGACTCAATCTGACATATCTGTCAAAAACAACTGATGGATTATGGTTTTTACTATAAAAACATTCCTAGAACTCGCTTACTGCCGATTTGGTGGGCGTCATAAAAAATGCGAGGGTGTTGGTCGGGCCCGTGGCTGATGCGAATCATCGGCATATAACTAGTTACGTTTTTGATTCATAACAGGACTGCTCTTGTTGTTTTGTTCAGTATATGAGAATATTATTATCTAATGGGAAAGAAGTATCTGCAATATTACTGTAGCGTTGTAGTGTTTTGTAAATCTTGAACGAAATAACAAATTGCACTGAAGTAATGTTTCGAAAACTCTCATTATTCTTCTATTTTGTGGTTCAGTTCGTCAAATAAAGAAAGGGTCATCAGAAATAATGTTGAGAATTTGCATGAATCTTCTTGCATCTTCAATTGGTCTTCTCAGGCATAACAGATATATACAGGGTAATTCAAATTTGACCCCCACCATTGGGATCTCCTAAAGTACAGGAGATACGTCGAAGCTTAAATTGGGGCAAAGTTGTGTTTTTTGTGCTTAAAAAAATACTGTTTTGTAACTTGGAAATTTCCGAGTATTTCCGGAAATATTCGGAAAAAACTGAAAATCGGAATTTTCGTAATTTTTTAGCGTTATTTGACAACATAGCTCCAAGCCAAAAAACACATTTTCATTGAAACTTCCTTTTATCTACACGTTTTCATGTTCAGATTTACTATACAATGTTTCGTCTTCTGGCAATCATCATTCACTTTTTTGTCTATTATGGGCGCCATATTGTTGTTCTGATTTGCTCTTATGAAACCACATGTATAAAAAAAACCAATTCAATCTGAGATGGTCATGACTCCATCGATAATTTTTTTTTAATAAACACTGGTTGTCAGAACTCATCAAACATCATAAAAGTTTGCACAAATACTTCAGTTGAAATGTCCTCAATCTCAGATGAAGAAAAACGAGATATATGTTGAAACTTGATTATAAATTTGATAGGAATAGAACCAAAACAGCACAAATTTATTTTGATTTATATCCGGAAAATCAACAGCCGGATAGAAAATTATTGAAAATTTTGGACAAACACTTGGCTGAGTACGGAGCGTTTCAAAAACCAAGCATGAAGTATGGAAGCAGAATGGAACAAAATACTAGAAATAACTTATTAGCCTCAGTAAAATAATTGTTCTTTCCATATTCGAAGAAGTATAATTATTTTTGGTCCTTTTTTGAATAAATGCAGATTCTTCCAAATCAATGCATCAAGCTCAACAGAAATGGATGTGCTACAGACGAGCGTTTGGAGGGAATTCAAAAAAATGGGTTTGAAATGTTATAAGATTCCTATTTCATAAAAATTATATCCAGGTGACCCTGAGAGAAGGATGGAATTTTGTATCTGGCTCTCGAATAAGGTAGAACCTACAAACTTCTTGAAAATCATTATTTGGACCGACGAAAGAACTTTTTCGAACTGTGGTGTTTTTAATAGAAATAATGAGCACATTTTGAATGAGAATAATTCACGACACTTCAGAGAAGTCAAACCACAAGTTTGGTTTGGTTTGAATGTGTGGGCTGTAATTTATAACGACCGAATACTTGGACGGTTCTTAAGAAACGAATTGAAAGAATATATGGATACGTTTTCCCTTGTTAACTATAACAGCTGCTGGTTTCAGCATGTCAGGGCTCCTCCACACAATGAAAGAACAGTTTGCGAATATTCACACCAAAGATTTCCTAATAGGTGCTTAGGAAATTCTGGACCAGTGAGGTAGCCGGCAAGGTCACTTGACCTAACAGTTTTGGATACTGTCTTGTGGGGCACTTTAAAGACCTGAATCTATGAAGAGCAAGAATATGACAAAGTGGGTGAACTTAGGGAAAATATCATCACGCAATTCACATCTATCAGAAGAAGAGATATTGTTAGGGTTGTTCTTGATTTGAGATGACAAGCTCGCTTATATATTCAACAGAAAGGCCATCATTTCGAATACTTGTAATACTTTTTGTGCATTTTTAACAAGCTCATGATTTCATTCTTGGTTTTTGAAATGCACCGCACTCAGCCAAGTGTTTGTCCAAAATACCAAATAATGTTCTATCCGGCTGCTGTCTTGACGGAAATAATTAAAAAAAAAATTGTGTTATTTTCGTACTGTTCCTATAAAATGTATGATAAAGTTTTAAAATATCCTGTTTTTTCTTCATTTGAGAATGAGGATTTTTCGACTGAAGTATTTGTGCAAACTTATGTTAAGTATTTTGTTGAGCACAAAAAAAAAGCAACTTTGCCCCAATTTAAGCTTCGACGTAGGTATCTCCTGTCGTTTAGAAGATCCCAATGGTGGTGGTCGAATTTGAATTACCCTATATAGTCAAATGCTTTTGTTTTCGTCTTACTACACTATACCCCGATACTTGAGAGATACATTGTGAGATTTTCATTGCACAGTTTACAAAACCGCAAATAACCATGAAACGTGTTTCGTTATACAATAGGTTTCTCAAGCGTTTTCGTACTACTACTGACTAGTAGTATGAGTAGTTTTTATCCTGGTTCAAGTTCTGATTTCAGATCATTATTATACTTTGGTACATATCCAATGAATGCCTTGGTAACCAGAGCTTCAGACCAGTATATAGCTGCAGAAGTAAGGTTCAACTGACTCTTCATATGTTTTTCATTGAAAGATATGATAGTTTTATCATGGAAGATTATCTTATTGAGTTAAAGTTCAAATTTTACAGGGATTTTTCTGCAATTGAATAGCAAATATGCCATCTGAACTATGGCGCCCTGGCGGTTTCTACATAATGGATGTCGAGATTCAGACCACTGAAAGTAGATTAGCTTTTCTGCGAACAATGACGAAATTATTATTAACTTTAATAAATTTTTTTCAAGGCGGATATCTAGGGAAGCGTAGACAGAAATCATATTTTTATTATTTGTTTCTTGGAAAATACGACTTTCGAGATTAAAGTCGAAACTTAATTTTTCATCAACATTTTGTTCACGGAAGTATGACTTATATCCAACTCTCTTGCAATTTCTCTCGTACTTACATAAGGATTTTCAGCTGTTGAAATCATCACCGCTAATTCATTTTCTTCATTTGTTGCAGTTTTATTTACTACTTGCCTTTTCTCATATCAGGCTAGCCCAAAGGGGAGGGGCAAATGTTCTTTTAGCCCGGCTCAGGATAAAAAAATCATGTGATTTTTACATTAATGAATTTTTTGTCGATCCCATATATGGCGTTTTCGTAAAGGGAGATGTCATCGTCCTCACTCGAAATTACGACTGTAATCTCGGATTTTCAACTTTGATCTCAAAATTTTGACTTCAGTTTCGAAATATCGATATTAATCTCATAATTTTTCGAAACTAAACTTGGAATTTTAACTTTAAATCTCGTAATTCCGAGTTTATAGTCGAAATTTGGTGATCTGGATTCGAACATATAAATGACCAATCGTCGGCAAAGAGAATACATTTGAAGGGAGTGATGAAGTTGCTTAGCTCATTAACAAAAATAATGAATAAAAGTGGCCTCAGGACAGAGCCTTGGGATACATCATGATTCATTTCCTTAAAATCCGATGTACTATTACTGAAACGAACTGCCTGAAATCGATTTTACAGGTAGTTGACGTCGAAATTAACTCCCAAATTTTTACATATGTACGAGGCGTTTGATTGGCTACCATTGATCGAAATTTGAAGTTCACTGCTCTCCATGATTTCGCTGTTTTTATACCCAAGGATTAGCATTTCAGTCTTGGTTTCATTAAATAAAAGGCAATGAGCTTTTGAAAGTTTGAAAATGAACTCGAAATCATAGTTGATTGCATCACAGGAAGTTTTTATGTTAACCGGGAAAAATATATAAATCTGAATATCATCAGCATATTGATGAATCATACAAAATATAAGATATTTGGAAAAATCATCTGTGTATAAGGTAAATAAAAGTGGGTCCAGTATACTACCCTGGGGTACTCCTCGTGAGACAGTTCTACTTACCATTTATTGTCGTTTGCTGACTGCGATTTCCCAGATAGCTTTCAATTAACTTTACCACCTATTCCCCCATTCCAAAATATCTAAGTTTTTTACAGAGCAGGTTATGGTTCAGAGTTTCAAAAGCTTTG
Organism: Leptinotarsa decemlineata; assembly: GCF_000500325.1. NCBI lineage: Eukaryota > Metazoa > Arthropoda > Insecta > Coleoptera > Chrysomelidae > Leptinotarsa > Leptinotarsa decemlineata. Next base: position 82,757 of record NW_019290526.1, on the reverse strand, counting down.
CAATCAATTGAAAACAATATCTTACTCTGTTTCTGATCACAAGCTCTAAATACATCATCTGTAACCTTTACAAGTGCGGTTGGAGTACTATGTCCAGGGCGGAAACCTGATTGAATAATGGGTAAAATTTTCTTTTTAGCAAGTATACCTTTAATTTGAATACCAACTATTTTCTCAACAATTTGAGAAATGGTAATATCGTATTCTGTTATAAAAGTAAATTCTCTAGGTTTTCTATTGCAGAGTTCCAGATAGAGGCTGGATGGCTATACACTGTTCCCAAACATAATTTTTTACCTGCAATTGCCGACGATATCCAGAGACTCTCTAAAGGAGAATCATGGCATTGTTGAGTTTCCACAACTTTATACATGACTACAAAAAGTTACCCCTACCTTCCCTGTCCACTCTCACGAACCTATACTTGGAAATTTCATACACATTAGCATTTTCGGCAGAGTTGAGCCAGGTTTCAGAAAGACCAATAACAGAATAAGATTATGAGGTCAAGACGTCTCAAAATTCATCAAAGCCTGTACGAAGTGACCTGACATTCAAATGAGCAGAGTTAAAGTTAAATATGTTTTGTTTCATAATAATATTCAATGATAAGAAATGTGAAGCTTCAAGTTAGTGAATGAATCACATTTTTCCTAGTATAAGCTAAGCTAACGCACTTGTATAGTGAAGAACATATGGTATAATATTAAATAACAGTAATTTATTGGCTAATAAAGCACAATTATATTTCAACATATTGCCTGAATTATACATTCCAGTACGGTGTTATTCATAAAAAAAAACTGAAGTCATACTCATCAGTTAGCTAGAAAAAGGTATTAACAAAATTGAAAAAAAGAGAATAATATAAGAAACAAAAAAGAATAATATAAGAAAAGTGTTGATTAGTGTTAGTACCTCAAAATGAAAAATCTGAGATTCTAAAGATCTTCGATTAAATAAATTGGTTTCTTTATGTTATCACTTAAAATAAACACTTTTCCGGATTTTGATGACCATATTTTTTCTTGGCCTGCTTGAGAAGATTATAGCGATAGTTAGTTAAATCGTCGTAAATTGAAATTTCAGAATTTTTCAACATGGATTTCTTGACGGACATAATTTCAGTCCTAAAAATGAACAATCCCAGATTCTAAAGATCTTCAGTTGAATAAATTGGTTTCTTTATGTTATTAAACACTTTTTCGGATGATGACCATGAATTTTCTGATTGATTCGGTTGTTTCTTGATGAAGATCCATGGTAATTTCACAAACGTTATTTGAAAAATATATCACGTTTCGCTAGCACAGTAGCTTTCTCAAGCGATTTCAAATCATTGGTGTACGAAGTTTGCACATACTTTACTTATCAGCTTCTCAATTTTGTCCTTCGAAGAACTGCTGCTGTGTCCAGATTTTTGCTTCGGGGAGGGGGGGTCTCAATAAAGAAGACCTGCTAATTCAAATTTAGATGATTACCATTACATTAGTACTGGAAAAGCCATCCACTGAACTAAAAACCTCAAATTTCCAGTTCAGTGAATTCCCAATACAAAATCAAGCCTTCTAGACTTTTTTTATGGGCAAATTCTGTTATTGCATCATTAGTTGGGATGATGACATCTCTGTGAATTGCCATTAGGACCAATCCGGTTAGCCTCTCTTGCCCAAAAGAATTCCGTAGGTAGATTTTTAGGCGCCTAAGTGTGGAAAATAACCTTTCCGGGGTGCAGGTGGTTACTGGTATAGTCGACAAGATGTTCAACAACGTATAAATGTTGGGATACAATTGCCTGTTGCACTCTCCGACAGTCAATGGCGCAAGAAGACCGGTCCGAAAGGCTTTTGCCCTGCTACAACAATTTCCATTTATTTAAATCAAATAAATAAAAAAACATCCTAGAAAATAGCCCAAACAAATTTCCACATGAGCAACGGGAACAGTTCTCAACAGTTCAGCTTCGAGAGCAAGAAAAGAACGATTCGGGACGGTTCAAGACAGTTTGGAATCATTTCGCAGTCGAAACCAGAACACAGGATTCATCAGTCCGAAATTATCCTCAATGTTGGTTGTCTCTGCCTCAATAAACCAGAACGCTCTATCAACTGCGCATGATCCTGACGTCCTAGAATCTGAATTTCGTAGAACCAGACAAACCTCAAGTGTACGAGACTATTTCTACGGAATACGGGGTAATACCACAGTATTTTGTATATACAGGAATACTGTGGTAATACTGTTTGAGATTTTTTGTTGGTACGCATCATGTCTTGCGCAGTTTTGAAACAGTTTCGGATGCTTGAACCAGAACAAACCTACTGTCACTGTCTGTCAATTTATCACGTCACGTGTCATGTCAATATGAAAAAGTTTTAGTAGTTTTTTAAACTACCACTTTTGTATATCTATGAATGTAGCCGTAAGCATTTGAACTAGTTGAGATTTTTATAAACATTTTTGAAAGTAATGGATGATATTGAATTTGCACATCGAGCACGCAAAAGAATAAAGGAAGTCAAGAAAAAAGCCAGACCAGGTAAAACCAAATAAGCACGTAATACATAACCTGCATTATTTCGCAGAGTCCTAGACTAAATTTCTTTCTTATATTTCTATTTTTTTTCTTAGAAATATATAGAATCAATAATTTATTTTCAGAACTCAATACTAAAGAATCTTGGAAGCAACAAGGATATAGTTCAGATTTCGAGAGATTCAAAGACTTTGTAGATAACTGTGAAAGAATTGACCAGACAAAAACTTCACAAAGAGAATTCATTTCGAAATACGAACTTCCTTACCAACCCGTAGTTATTACAGGGTGCCAATCAGGCTGGAAAGCCAACGAAAAATGGAACTTGGAAAAGTTGGCCAGAAAATATCGAAACCAAAAATTCAAATGTGGCGAAGATAACGAAGGCTATAGCGTCAAAATGAAAATGAAGTATTATATTCACTATATGGTCAACACAAAAGATGATAGTCCATTATATATTTTCGACAGCAACTTTGGAGAGGTAAGAGGGTTCGTCTAGTTGTGAATGCAAGCTGTTTAGTCAGTAGAAAAATGCTTTCTTACCACTTATTTTTTCAGCATCGTCGAAGAAAAAAGTTGTTACAAGACTATGAAGTTCCCTATTATTTCAGGGATGATTTATTAAAATACTCAGGAGAGAACAAAAGACCGCCATACAGATGGTTTGTTATGGGACCAGCTAGATCTGGAACAGGTATCCATATCGATCCACTTGGTACTAGTGCCTGGAATGCCCTTGTAGTGGGTCATAAAAGGTATGTGAAGTAGTTTGGAGTCACTTTGTAGGTATTTTTCAGATGTTTTTCTTTGTAGATGGTGCTTGTTTCCTACACATACTCCAAAAGAAATACTGAAGGTGAGTGTTCCTCTAGGAGGAAAACAACGAGATGAAGCAATAACATGGTTCAATGTTATCTACCCGAAAACCAAAAAGCCAAATTGGCCTGTCAATTGTAGACCAATTGAAATTCTCCAAAAACCTGGCGAGACTGTATTTGTACCTGGCGGTTGGTGGCATGTAGTCCTCAACCTGGATACCACCATAGCAGTCACTCAAAATTTCTGTAGTCGAACAAATTTTCCTGTAGTGTGGCATAAAACTGCAAGAGGAAGACCAAAACTGTCCAGGAAATGGTTGAAAGCTTTAAGGGAAAAAGAACCAAATTTAGCTGCCTTGGCAGATAGGATAATTCTAGATAAACCTTCTGGAGTTGCCTCCGATAGCTCAAGTAACTCTTCTTCCAGTTCCAGTTCAGATTCTGACCATAGTTCTGATTCTGATGATGACGACAGTGGCCAGGAATCAATTTCAGCCAAAAAGAAAAAGAGGAAGTCTGATGTTGATCATGAGAATAATGTTAAAGCCAAGCCAAAATTGGTAAGATATTTTTTAGAAAAAAAAATTACCACTTATAAATTATTTTTTTATAGAGCAATATGCCATCGCCTTCTCGGACAAACAATAATGGAGCTTCCATATCACCTTTCAAAACAGGGAATAATATAACTGAGTGATATCTTCTATTGAGAATTAGTGCTTGTAATATGCCTTGTACCACTAAGATTGACAGATCATTTGAATCAGTCGTATTTTCATATTTTTGAACAATGATACAGCATAAGCTGAGATAACCAATAGGTATTATTTTGTACGTGTAAAGTTTATTTAAATAGAATTAAATGAAATTGTTGAGATAGTGAGGTAGTTACTTTTTATATTTCCGTTTTTATAGTGAATTTAAGAAAAAACAAATATAGTGTTATAAATTCACTAAGAATAACTGACAAGTTGTCGACAAAACATGAAAATAAAGAAGAACAAAGTAAGAAAGACAGTGGTAATTCCAGATGACTCACTCGCTACTCAGCAGAAAGAGAAACTGGACAAAACCTATAGAACATAACTTCCCATGGTCATTTGGTATTTCAAATGAAGTGATGATTTTTTCTTCGACTTCTTGCTTCAGGCTATGCTAGATTGCCTCATCATTTAAATGTTGGCTTCTAAAGGAATTAATCAATATAGAAAACACTAATAATAATGATAAATCATTCTTTTCTGTATAATTCATCATATACTGAAAGTGGTTAACACAATTTGATAGATGATCATTTATTGTCAGAAGAGTGTGGATAACATCTTATTGACAAACATTTTGTTATCAATAATATCTAGACAGTCAGGTTGAAACATATCTGAATCCACACAGGAAATGGGTATATATAAAATATACATGTCATTATAATCATAATAAACAACAAGAAAATGAACCAAATCCAGCTGAAAACTGAAATTATCAGTTTAAGATCTTGAAAATATACAAGGCGTATCTTAAATGTTGTCATGATATACATGATGTATCTTAAATGATGTCATTTATTTCAGGGGGTGATCACTTGTCATATTTTATGAAAAAAGTTCATTTAAATGTGTGTCCTAACTTGTTTCGTTTTCGAGTAACAGTTTTACTAAATAATAAAGTGTTTCTTGACTATCTGTTTGGATGGTTGATGGAAGACGTATTCAAACTGCCAGTTAATTTGTATTTCATTCGGAGAACAGCATAGGTAATAATGAAAACAATTAAATCAGATGCTCAAAATAGAAATCTTGACTTGCAATACATGCATCAAGTGTTCTACTCATCGAGTGCCGTCTTTTATTAGTTTTTCAATCTGATATTGATGTCAAACTTGGAGAAAAACAGTGACACAATGATTTTTACCATAAGTATCAATCATCAGTTAACCCTCTGTAACGTTACTGGAATTATTATCAATAAATTGATAAATGTAGCCGTTACTACGTGGTTGGAAATCATAATGAAGAAAAGAGAAATGAAACTTCCTATGTTGATAATAATAATTGTAATTTATTGAACAAAATTACAATTTTGGCTATCGACCGAAGTCCTTCCGCCCGTTTAACAAAATTGCTTGGAAATCTTCCTATGATTTTTACCACTTTTATTTATTTGTAACTAACGTTACTGCAGTTTTGTCCTATACGGACATTTTCAATCTATACAATAAACTAACAATAGTTCATTACATTAGCCCTTATATACCACCCCTGTTGGTACTAATATAGGTACTTGGCTTGATCGAGTACCTTAATTTACAGTTCACAATGTGAATGTGCCAATTTAAATCGATTTGATCACTCAACAGGTTGCACCCGCAATGTTTATGCCTGTGAATTTCCAAGGATTCTAAATGATTGAGTTTACAACCCTTCCTTGCATAGTGCAACATTTCCGAATCGTTTAGATTCGGAAACTTGTGGTTGCATGCCAAGGAATGGTTTGAAAACGTAGAATCATTTTTTCCTAGTCTAAAGGACCTTTCATGTTCAGCCACATTGTTCCACATAAACATTATTACACTCTGGACACTTCAGCTTATAAACTCCAGGTTTCTCCAACTTGTCCACCTTATCTTTGGCATTGAAAATGAAATGAGATAACCTGGCATGTGGTCTGAATGCCACTTCCACATTGTTTTTTCTGAAGAAACCCGCAATTATCTCTGTTCTTTCTCCAAAATATAGAGTTACCCATTTCTTGATTTCTGGTTGTTTGACCTGAGGATATATTAATCTGCAAGTGAATTTCCGGCTTTGTTTTCTGACTAACTTCTGGATAGTATCTGCGTTGAAACCTTTATTATGACCAATCTGTGTAATTGTATCAATCTCCCTAGCTAGATTGTCTGCAGACAAAGGCATTGAGAATGCTCTGGGCAGCATTGAATTGTAGGCTGCTAATTTATGACTGTCTAGATGGAGAGAATCGCTTGGGATGGTGATTTCTGTATTGCAAGGTTTTCTGAAAACATAGTGATATGGTCTACTTTGGCTTGATCTAATATGTCTAAAATGATTAGTGTGAAGTTACCCTACAACTTTTCATCCACAGTTTATGACGAAGGACAATCGAACAGGGTTTAGAATGAGATATGCGAACAGTGTTGCCAGATTGCAAATATTAAGAATTTTACCTGTATTTCGATGTTATTTTAAAAAAGAGGAAGTCTGATGTTGATCATGAGAATAATGTTAAAGCCAAGCCAAAATTGGTAAGATATTTTTTAGAAAAAAAAATTACCACTTATAAATTATTTTTTTATAGAGCAATATGCCATCGCCTTCTCGGACAAACAATAATGGAGCTTCCATATCACCTTTCAAAACAGGGAATAATATAACTGAGTGATATCTTCTATTGAGAATTAGTGCTTGTAATATGCCTTGTACCACTAAGATTGACAGATCATTTGAATCAGTCGTATTTTCATATTTTTGAACAATGATACAGCATAAGCTGAGATAACCAATAGGTATTATTTTGTACGTGTAAAGTTTATTTAAATAGAATTAAATGAAATTGTTGAGATAGTGAGGTAGTTACTTTTTATATTTCCGTTTTTATAGTGAATTTAAGAAAAAACAAATATAGTGTTATAAATTCACTAAGAATAACTGACAAGTTGTCGACAAAACATGAAAATAAAGAAGAACAAAGTAAGAAAGACAGTGGTAATTCCAGATGACTCACTCGCTACTCAGCAGAAAGAGAAACTGGACAAAACCTATAGAACATAACTTCCCATGGTCATTTGGTATTTCAAATGAAGTGATGATTTTTTCTTCGACTTCTTGCTTCAGGCTATGCTAGATTGCCTCATCATTTAAATGTTGGCTTCTAAAGGAATTAATCAATATAGAAAACACTAATAATAATGATAAATCATTCTTTTCTGTATAATTCATCATATACTGAAAGTGGTTAACACAATTTGATAGATGATCATTTATTGTCAGAAGAGTGTGGATAACATCTTATTGACAAACATTTTGTTATCAATAATATCTAGACAGTCAGGTTGAAACATATCTGAATCCACACAGGAAATGGGTATATATAAAATATACATGTCATTATAATCATAATAAACAACAAGAAAATGAACCAAATCCAGCTGAAAACTGAAATTATCAGTTTAAGATCTTGAAAATATACAAGGCGTATCTTAAATGTTGTCATGATATACATGATGTATCTTAAATGATGTCATTTATTTCAGGGGGTGATCACTTGTCATATTTTATGAAAAAAGTTCATTTAAATGTGTGTCCTAACTTGTTTCGTTTTCGAGTAACAGTTTTACTAAAAATGTACTTTTATTTATAACTCGCCGATTTTGATTGAACTACGTGTTTTTGTTAACGAGTAACAAGGGGCTTCTTTCCATGAAATTACATTTGAAATAACTAAACTTTATTGAATCAGAGTCAGTGGTGTAGAAATATATATTATGCAACNTTTAAAAACTTCTATATCTTAACCCATTGTAATACAAAGAGTTCTATATTCAAAAATGCCTTCCAAAATTTATTAAAAATATCTTGTGTGAATGCTCTGAGTGATAGTAACGTTAAACTTGTTGATTATTCAATTGATGATGTAATAAAACTTTTCGAAGACACTCTTGTTTTGCCAATATTTTAAACAACTTGTAGTCAAAATCTCTTTTGATGATAATTAGGTAATGTCACTTGTAATAATAAATACAGCAATTTACAATTTTTTGATAATTTTTTCAGAGCTTACATTCCGCCTACAGAGAGGGGTATCTGGAGTGGCATTCTTTTAAATAATAAAGAAAGGCTAAGTAATGCTGCAGTTGAAAGATGGTTTGGTATTGTGAAAAATACTCTTGCTAAGGAAGTTATGAGGCAAAAATGTAGTAGAATAATCAGAAACATTAGAAAATATGTACTGTTTACTTTCAAAGAATGACATTTTCGTATTCCCAATACAAAATGTTGCAGACCTCAAATTGAAGACTTCAATAAAGGACTTGCTTCCCTAGAATTCTGGCAAAAAAAAGAAAAGTTGCTTCAAAATAACTTTTTAGGAATATCACTCAAACAGGCACTTGAAAATTCTCAATCACAACAGTCACGAATTTTCAATCCAGATTTATGCATGTATTGTAAAAGGAGATAGTTGGAATTCCAGGCTGATTGGGTGCAATGCGACAAATGTGATGGTTGGGTGCAGATAGTATGTATCAAAGACTTTCAGACATCTTTGAATGATGATTTTTTTTTTGTGAATTTTGTACCAAAATTCAAGTAGACACGCCTTCAAAAATGGATATGGGGTATGAAAACTTATGCTCTGAATATTTTGATGAAAATTATAGAAAATGTTTTCAAGAATTAATCAAAATTGAGAAAAGTACCAAAGTGATGATAGCTTGATAAATATATTTAAGCGCATTTCGAATCCAATAAATATTGAATCTCATGTAGCAATCAGTCATGGCATTAGATTTGAGAAGAAAGCAATTAGTAAATATGAGGCATTAACTAGCATTAAGTGTGATTTTTCTGGTTTATTAATTCATATAGAATATCAGCTCATTGCTGGATCTCCAGATGGGTTAATAGGTAATGATGGCTTTGTTGAGGTTAAATTTCCTTATTCATGTAGAAATTTGAATCCCAATGAGGCATGCTTTCTTGGTAAAATAACCTTTTGTGACAAACGTTCTGAACTTCTCTTGAAAAATAATAAATATCAATATCAAATTCAAGGGTTTCTTGAGATAACTGACAGGTGCTGGTGTGATTCGGTAATTTGGACATTTGAGGGTATTAAAAATAGAACGAATATATAGAAATAAACTTTTTTGGAGTAATATGTTTCCTAAATTGAACAGATTTTTTTATTTCAATAGGCTTTTGATTCTCTCAGTGGCAGTAGTCANACAATACAAGTGATACCAGATCTCAGTTATTCCTTGACTTTTTACTTGACACAGGAATTGTGCTAAAGATTTGCAGACAATTTATCAAATTTATCAAAAACTGACATTCAATAATTATTTTATATCATCTATCGAAATTGTCATTATAATATGCTTCACATCGAAATTTACATTAACCAAAATCTTGAATTCCATATACTCCATATTTTTTTTGAAAATAGAAATTTTTGAATCGAGATCGGAGCTACAAGGCGTTTTCTGAGAGAAATGAGTACCCATAGCAACTACGTCTCAGTTTTTCCTAAAAATACCTTTTTTTCCACATCCTGCTTTTTCCATCCCTGGCAAGAGATACCCCTACACCTCCACGTGGTTCTTGCTGGGCAACGTCCACTTTCAATGTAGAAATTCATTCCATTGAAAGTTGACAGCAGAGTAAGGGGCATTGAAACCTTTCAAAATGAATATGTCAAAAAAAATCAGTGTTTATTTTTTACACTCTTCCCGACGGTACTGCAATTTGATTTAATCTTGTACGTGATATCTATGAATAATGTGCTACATTACAGTGAAAAATTCATCAACGATCATCCACTATTAACTGAGATATGAGCAAAAATATGTCAAAAAATGTAAGTTTAAATTTTTTATTCCCTTCCCGACGGCACTGCAAATTGATTTGATCTCGTACGTGATATCTATGAATAATGTGCTACATTGCAGTGAAAAATTCATCAACGATAATCCACTATTAACTGAGATATAAGCAAAAATATGTCAAAAAATGTAAGTTTTTATTTTTTACACCCTCTCCGACGGCACTGCAAATTGATTTGATCTTGTACGTGATATCTATGAATAATGTGCTACATTACAGTGGAAAATTCATCAACGATCATTCACTATTAACTGAGATATAAGCAAAAATATGTCAAAAAATGTAAGTTTTAATTTTTACTCCCTTTCCGACGGCACTGCGAATTGGTTTGATCTTGTACGTGATATCTATGAATAATGTGCTACATTACAGTGGAAAAGTCATCAACTATCACCCACTATTAACTGAGATATAAGCAAAAATATGTCAAAAAATTCAAATTTTTATATTTCACACCCTCTCCGACAGCACTGCAAACTGATTTGATCTTGTAATTGTCATCTATGAATAATGTGCTACATTACAGTGAGAAATTCATCAACCATCATCCACTATTAACTGAGATATAAGAAAAAATATGTCAAAAATATCAGTTTTTATTTTTTCCACTTTCATACTCACCAAAATTTTTTCAAGAACTATTATTTCCATAATATGTTACAATCTGGGGCATACAAAAGCGTGGCTAGGAATTATGTGAAACTTGGCAACAGTGGACGGATATTCCCCTCTATCCCGATCACAGACCAATGGTCTGTGATCCCGATGTCGATGGTCTACACGTCAAAAAGCGTGGCTAGAATAGCGTGGATAACTTCACATAAACTTCTTTGTTGTATAGTTTTTATTATGCCTGTTTCTCTACTGTTCGATAAAGAGAATGGATGGTTCTGAATTACTTCATTTATCTTGTATGCCCCTATATCTCTATTATCTGTCTGTTTCAATGCAATAGCTGTTTATCTGTTATCAACCTATCCAAACTATTTTAATTAATTATTGTTGGTGTATATTTCGCCCCTTGGACATTGTTGAAATTTCCTCTTTGTTAAATTCTACTTTGGTCAAGTTAATGATTCTTTCGCTGAACAACATATCATACACAATGAATCAGCCGAACCAGATTACCAGATATCCAGTTCAGTACGGCTCAGTTATATACGGTGTTATTATTCACTTGTTGAGTGTTGAGTAGTGTATAGAATGTTAAACGCTGATAAATCCACTCCGGGCTGTTGATTATGGATGCGCAGTAGTCAAAAAAATGAAACTGTGAGACACAAACATCAAAGGTTCCGACGGTAGCGGACTACTGGTTTTGTATTGTGCTCTACTGGTAGAGGTGTGAATTTATTCCTATAGGATCTTCCCATTGTTCTGTGATTAAAAGTGACGCACATGTTCACAGCTGTACTGATGACGTAATTTGCCGCTCACAGATTTATCATTCACAGTTTCCCCTCTCTCTTTACAATGTAGCTATTCACCAAGAATAGTAGACTTTTCTCAGGATACTTCAATTAGCTCATTTTGCTAAGCTTCAAATGTCAAACGGATTTGATATGTAAACAAATGAATACTGCATACTAACGGCACCTAACGGTCAGTATGAAAACGCTTGGAGAAGCTATTGTATAGTGAAACTCGTGTTGTGGTTTCGCAAACTGACAAGTGAAAATCTTGCAATGAAGTGTTATTTTAAAAAAAATCGGGCAATTCCATCACAAAAATTCGAAATAAATGATGTTTTACAATGATTTCACCCCAATTTACGATGAATTACGTAAAATGACACGCATATTTCCATTACACGAAAACAGCACGCAATACATCAATCATAATTATTCGCAACGTATGTGTAGGTAACAAACATCACAGAGACCAAGTTATTCGAGAGTAGAACTCCAGAGAGACAAGGCGAAACTTTTACTCAAAAATTATATATAGCAATCAATATAAATCATATGTTAATTGCCAGCAAACAACACCAAAAAAAATTAGAATGTCACAATGATGCCTCTGTATTACCACAGTATACTTATATATAAGTATATACTGTGGTATTACCTTCAGTCACAATTCGAGAACTCAACGTGAATTACATTGAGGTTGAATCATCTTGAGAAGAGTTCACTATTTGACAATTTACTACATGCAATTGACGTGAAAGTGACGTACGTCCAGTCTATCTTATCAGATTTGATAAACAAGCGGTACAGTTTGTGAGGTCCAATATGAAGAATTTTCGATTAGAAATCATGAATATTTATAATTACGATTGAGATTTGATATTATTATGTGATTTCATTGAAAATTGGTTTATAAATATATAATATCCCTCCGATTATCAACTAAACTAACCGCCACTGTTTCATGGTCCAACTTCAAATGTAAACAAACTCCTCATAACCTGTCATTACCCGCCACCCCTCCCTCGCCTTTAAGTTGTACAGAAAAGGATAGTCCGATACCCGCTTCAAAATACATGTATTGTATTGGTATAGGCATAGCAACTCTATGTCTTTTATTACTCTGAGCAAAAAACAAATGTTGAAAAAGAAGAAGAAGAATAGACAGTATTTTGGCAACCTTGAACGCTGGTCAAGTTAAACATTGTGACTTACGTTCCTCGGTTTCTGTTCTTTTCTTTTCACAAAAACATATGCATGCTTCCTAAAAGTAAAAAGTGATAGTAATTTCAACTAAAAGCATTACAGAATTAATTGATTTTTCAACATACTCTGATCCCGCAATCCCATTTTTGGCATGGAAATTTGTTTGGGAAAACAATGTCAGGACGTTCCTGAAAGTTACCTTCAAAATTAATTTTTGAAAACATAACAGAAAATGAGTGAAAATACAGTAAATAATTCTCGTAGACCTAACTTTTCCAATGTTCCTCAAAACGGAATTAACAGAAATTTAAACCTCATTAATATCAAACCAACAGCAAAGAAATTGGTTATAAAAAATCTTAAAAGTAAGACCTGTTGGATTTATGTGCTAGGTTTATTTGCTCTAATTAAACTTTATTTACAGGCCAACCCAAGCTTCCTGAAGATTATCGAGAACAGACATGGGAGAAACTAAAGAGTGCAGTACTTGCAATACAGCAGTCAAAACCTAATCAGTATTCTTTGGAAGAACTCTATCAAGCTGTGGAAAATATGTGCAATCATAAAATGGCTTCAACTTTATATACTAGATTATATAATTTAACTGAAAGTCATGTATCTCACAATATAGAACAGTTCTTAGCAGAGTCTATGGATCGATTTTTATTCTTGAAGAAAATGAACGATACTTGGCTGTCCCACTGTAATCAAATGATAATGATTAGGAGTATTTTTTTGTATTTAGACCGGACATATGTTCTTCAAAATCCCAATATTTCTTCAATTTGGGATATGGGACTAGAACTATTTAGTAAATATATAATTCTGAACACATTGGTACAAACTCGGGTAGTTGAAGGACTCTTGATGCTCATTGAAAAAGAAAGACAGGGAGACAAAGTGGACCGAACCCTACTCAAATCATTATTGAGAATGTTGACTGATTTACAAATATATGACAAGGCATTTGAACAAAAGTTCCTGCAGTCAACAGAAAGGTTGTATGCTTCAGAGGGTCAAAGACTTATGCAAGAGTTGGAAGTTCCAGATTATTTAAGTCATGTGGATAAGAGGCTTTTGGAAGAAAATGAACGTGTGATTCATTATCTAGATCCAGGCACTAAATATCAACTTATTCACACTGTTGAAAAACAATTACTTAGTGAACATGTTACTAATATTCTTCAAAAAGGCCTCGAGCAACTGCTGAGTGAAAATAGAGTAGCTGATTTATCTTTGTTATACCAGTTATTAAATCGGGTGAAAAATGGCCTTATAGAGCTGTGCTCCTCTTTTAATGCCTTCATAAAAAAGCGAGGAAAAACTATTGTAATCGACCCTGAGAAAGACAAAACCATGGTTCAGGAACTTTTGGATTTCAAAGATTCTATGGATAATATAGTGGTCACCTGTTTTAATAGAAACGAGAAATTTAGCAATTCTCTCAAAGAGGCCTTTGAACACTTTATCAATCAGAGAACAAACAAACCTGCTGAGCTCATTGGTAAGTACAATTTCTAGACCAATCTGAATTTGGTAGCCAGACCCATCTGCTAAATTTTCCGAACATTGTCGAGCCGACAGTGGAATGTTTCTTACCTTTGATTATGATAAATTTTTTTGTATAGGAGTCTATAAGGTGAATATTCAGAAGGTTTTGAAAAAGATTTTGTTTGTACTTATGTGAAATGATAATCAGGTCATGATTCTGAAATCAAAACGTGGTGCTCTCCCTTTATTCCAAAATTATAACACCCTAAAGATCAAAAGATCACTTTTTTTGCACCGAAAAACGATCGCGATACACATGAATTTATTCACCATGTCACCTTTACACATTGTTTCACCTTGCTTCTTGATTCATCATTTTTACAGTTTTTGCAGTTATATTTACAGTTAATATTTCCCTCAGTGTGAGGATGGATGCACCTAAGTAACTAAAGTACTTGTGTTGTGCTTTCCATCTACCACTCAGGGTATTCAATTATATACAATTGACAAATAGTAACAAAATTGTTTTGAAATTACATAGCTTATTTCGATTCACAAATATTCAAATAGAAAGCGTGAAAATGTACATCACAATCATTCTCCAGACTAACGAATGGGAAAAACTATCATATTTATCAAGGTATGAGGCGTTTGAATCGTTTTAAGTAACTGTTTGGTCCAACTCACAAATTGTCAAATCTAAACTGCTTCAGGAACGCTCTTCACAAATACTTGGAAGAAAACTTATTTTATTCTTAAGATAAAGTTTTTGATGTAAGTGTATGTTCATTATTACATTATTCAATATTATCACTATCTTTAACGTACTGTTATTTTAATGTTCTTTGATTGTAAAATTGTTCCTTTTATTTATGAACAGTTTGAACTTCCTTTCAATATATACTCATTTCATGTTTGTATTTTTGTAACTTTCATTTTTTTTTTACTTTTAATATACAGTAGAACCCTGTATATCCGAGTCGCGTTTAACCGAGCTCCGGATTAACCGATGTTATGTACTGGGTGAGTCAAGCTTGGGATTCTGTGCGCGCTTCCACTATTAAAAAATCTTGGTCAAAAGTTATTGACTCTGAGGACTTATATGACAGTGAAGAAGATATTCCATTGAATGATTTGCCTTCTAAATTGAAAAGCCGTGAAGGTTCCGGTTCTGTCAATGTTGCGAGAATGTGACAAGACAAGATGTTGTTGAATGGATTACAACAGATAACATAGAAGAAGAACTAAGTATCAAAGAAATAACGGATGCCTTGCAGGAAACCTGAGAAGTTGATGACGAAGTGGTAGAATGAAGAGCCTGCCACTAAGATATATCATCAAGAAGGTTTTGCTGCTTTAGAAAAGGCTTTAATTTATATTGAGCAGCAACCAGATTCAACACCTGCTGATCTATTTCTCCTTAATAGATGGCGGAACATTGCAGCGAGAAAAAGAGGATGCAATATGAAACAGAAGTGAATAGATAGTTATTTTACTGTTTTGTAATGTACGTATCTACATTCCACGTATCTAGGAACATAAAGTTTTATTGGGCGAATAATAAATAAATTCGGATTATTCGAGTTTTCATTTATCCGAGATGGGTCCCCCCCCCATTACCTCGGATAACCGGGATTCTACTGTATACATATTTTGTATTTGTATTGCTGTAGCTTGTAGGTTCTGTTATGACTAGTCCAATAAGCTTATATAATGTGTATTTTATACATTTATATGGACGTGATGAATGAATTTGATTTGATAGTTCGCCGCCCTCCCAACCAATAATCGGCCTCTGCGCCTTCTGCCCACACTTTGTATGAGTGAAAAGAGCGAAATTGTAGAAAATGTATTTCCCTCTTCTCACTATCAACCAATACATGCCAGTTCTACTACTGGTCGGAGGTTGGGAACTGGATGGTTTGTATATAATTTTGATATTTTAATTGGAATATAGTAAATAATTTAGGAATAATTTTACCGATTTAAATCTTACGTATGGATTATCATGAACATGCACTAGCTTTAAAACGGTTTGGGAATCAAGGATCCGGAAGTACAAGTTACTTATCGAAGACCGTTTGTGATAAGTTTATACTCTTGATGAGTCACAAAATCTTGAAGCAAATTGGAGACTATATAAGAAGGGCGAAATACTTTTCCTTAATCATCGATTCGACACCGGATATGGCACATGTGGACCAGCTCACCTTCGTGATTTAGAGACAGGGGAACCCTGTGAAAGACTCCTCAAGTTTTTGCCCTCAATGGGACATAAAGCTGAAGAAATGTTTGCTGCCATTACTTCAGAAGTATAAACCTTGGGTTTGAGTATTGAAGATTGCCTTAGACAATCGTACGACAATGCCGCAAATATGTCTGGCAGATAAAATGGCTCACAGGCTAAAATTCAGAGTCAAGCACTGTTAACTTTTTTCGTTCCTTGCGTTACCCACTTTTTGAATTTAGTGGCAACTGCGACTGCTGAATCTTGCACGGAAGCTTGTCGATTCTTCATCTTGCTCCAAAAAATATCCTTATTTTTCAAGTTCGACACAACACTGGCAGATATTGATGATCGAAGTCGGAGAAGGCAAAACGGTCAAGAAAGTGAATTTTACACATTGGTCAGCTAGAGAGAATGCATGCAGAAGTTTGAGAAATTTGTGGTATGAAGTCCTTGAAGCTTTGGAAATAATCAGGAATGATTTCACCGAAAAACATATCACACAAAACGAAGCAACGGAAATTATTTCAAAATTTAAAAAATTGAAATGGCGTTAATGGTTGTTGTGTTGAATGTTTTTTGGATATTATAAACAAAGTATATGTTCAAATCTAGGCTTCTACCGTAGATTTGATTACTGTAGCCGACCTTTATGAATCTCTTTACAAGTTTTTCGTAGATCAACTAAAAAATTTCAGATATTTCGAAGAAATGGCGTCGAAGCACCTAGGAAAAAGGCAACCCAAAAAAAAAATGTTGGTGAAACCCCCGATGAAGAAATGAGTATGACTGCGAGTGATACTTTCAGTTATACTACATTACCCTGCTTGTACATGATTGAACTTTGATTAGCTCAAAAATATACCCAAAAATTATTTTATGTGAAATTTCAACGAAATTGATGGATTGTAAAACTAATTTAGGACATTTTATGCATGTATT
>NW_019290526.1:0-65260 GCF_000500325.1 Leptinotarsa decemlineata | reverse complement strand
TGTTTTCTGTTCGTTTCTTTGTTAACTAGGTTCCAAACTGTTCTATTTTTATTGTTAGAATTCTTAATTACATTTTCGTAAAAATTCAACTTTGAAGCTTTTATTAATGATTCATAGTCTTTCTTCGCTTTTTTGTATGCAGCACGAGAATCTTCGTTGCCTATATTTTTACATAACCAATGCATACTTTTTAAATCAAGACTGGCCTGTTTCACTTCAGGAGTTATCCACTTATGTTTGTTACTAGTGGACGATTTGTGTTTTTTGGTCGGACAACATTTATCGCTAGCATCACTTATAATATTCGTGAAGGCCAGAAAGCTCTCATCTATATCAGTTTTGTTATATATTACATGAAAACTGGTTTTGGACAATGTCGAGGAGAGTTGTTTCAAGTTATGCTCTGATACATCTCTATACATAACATAAGATTGTTCAACAATTTTAGATTTTTCTAATGGCATATTATAAGAAACTGTGAATACTTTGTGATCACTGAACATATTCATGAACAAATAACTTATATTTTTTATGGATTTTCCATTATGGTTTTATAATTCCTAGACATTCATATGTTTGATATGAAAATAAGTTCATGTTAATAGTCTTGTAGTATCGACCAGAAAGGCGGTAGGATGTTTTTTTAATAAATAATATGTACAGGGAACAGCGCGATGACCGTTCATAGGCCGTATTTTGAGAAATAATAGGATTCATATTCTGAAAATTGGCAGATATAGATTTTTTAATATATTTTATCGAATGAAAATAATTGCCTTTTCCCACACTTCCGGTTATACTTCACACAAAATATCAAAACTATTTCAAAATATGTTTGAAGACATTTCTGTTAACTTCTATTAAATTGTTATTTTCAGCATGACTGAATTCATTGGCATTTAGGGTATTTTTCAATTTCTAAATTTAGGCGTCTAAAAGCTTGTTGCCATGTACCAGTCTCAACAATTTCAAACATTTTTCACCTATTCTGTGGCTGTTCTTCAAACAGTGAAATATGTTCATTGAAACATGTTTTTATAGTTCGGTTCGTTTGACCAACATATGTCGCAATCCTCAAAGCTTATTGTGTCACAATCCTCAAAGCTTATTTCTCAAATCACAGACCTTTCATTTGTGCATTTTGGTTCATTTGGAAGAACAATAAACGTTGAGTTATCGTCAGTGTTTTTGTTTTGCTGTGGAAAGATTGTTTTCTTTGGATTTCACGCTTTATATACTCCTATATGTCAATATTTATAGGAGAAACGTCCCACTGATCGCTCGGCAATGTTCGTAAAATTTAGCAGTGGGGTATGACCGCCAACGTCACATTAGTAGTTTCTAGTATTATTTTTCACAATTTTTCCTTACACAGAATTGTGGTGACTACGATTTTTCTCTTTATTCAATTTCGTAATACATATAATGTCGACAAATTGAACCATTATACATATCTTATTAGAGTTCAAAAGATATCTGAAATGATAATAGTTGGTCTCCTAATAATCAGGTTAAGACATGTACTGTTGATTCAAGTACCTTTTCTTTTACAGCAAAATTTGTCGATTCTAAACTACGTGCAGGCAACAAAGAGGCTACGGAAGAGGAGTTAGAGAGACTCTTGGATAAAATAATGGTACTTTTCCGTTTCATTCATGGCAAAGATGTATTTGAAGCTTTTTACAAAAAAGATTTAGCAAAGAGACTGCTTGTTGGCAAGTCAGCAAGTGTTGATGCAGAAAAAAGCATGCTTAGCAAACTTAAACAGGAGTGTGGAGGTGGCTTCACATCTAAACTGGAAGGAATGTTCAAAGACATGGAACTGAGCAAAGATATCAATGCAGCTTTCAAGCAACACATGAGCGTGAATTCTCGAAATCTGGCACCAATTGATATGACTGTTAGTATACTGACCATGGGTTATTGGCCTTCTTATCTCCCAACTGATGTAAATCTGCCAGAGAAGATGCTTCGATTTCAGAATATATTCAAAGAGTTTTACCTTAGCAAACACAGTGGCAGGAAGCTGCAGTGGCAGCCAACACTGGGCTATTGTGTTCTAAGAGCCACATTCAAAACTGGTCCTAAAGAGCTGGTTGTCTCCTTGTTTCAAACATTAGTTATACTGCTATTCAATAAATATGATGAAATTACATTTGACTATATCAAGGTAGCTACTAATATAGAAGATGGCGAACTGAGACGAATTTTACAATCCTTAGCATGCGGTAGAGCTAGAGTTCTCAATAAGTTACCTAAAGGAAGAGAAATCAATGATAGTGATAAGTTCAGGTTCAACAATGAATTTACTAATAAACTCTTCCGAATAAAAATTAATCAGATTCAGCTGAAAGAAACTGTGAGTGCAAATTTTAAATAATGCAGTCAACCTTAATATATTTGTGTTTTTTTAAGGTTGAAGAACAAAAGGCTACAGAAGAACGAGTTTACCAGGACAGACAATACCAAATTGATGCCGCTATTGTTCGAGTAATGAAGATGCGCAAAACCCTCAGTCACAATTTGCTCATCAGTGAGCTTTATTTGCAGTTGAAGTTTCCTGTTAAGGTTGGTATTATCAAATTATGTGTGGTTTCAAAAATAACATATCTTTGCCTTGGGAAATTATTTCACTTTCAATGCATTCATTTCATAACAATGGTTCCCTTTCAAGCACAAATCTATCTGTTCATCAGGGATCTGCAACTTTTCAAATTGAATAAAATGTGTTGTTCACTATACTTGCCTGGTCAACAAGATCTTGTCTACTGGACTGCCCCAAGTACACTTCTATTTAGTAGCTTATGTGCTAAATATAAACCCTTCACACTATCTTAATGTATCTGCTCTCCATCTGAGAAAAATCTCGAATAGGCTGTATTGAATAATCAATTATATACAATTAATTTTAGTAAATTTTAATTCTGACTTTTTGTTTTGCATTATATGTTTCAACCTTTTTTGGGTCTGGTCAATATAATTTTTATTTAAATGGGTCCATTAGTGAATACTGTGACACAAAAAATAGGATTCATATTCTGAAAATTGGCAGATATAGATTTTTTAATATATTTTATCGAATGAAAATAATTGCCTTTTCCCACACTTCCGGTTATACCAAAAATGAACCGTTCTTGAAATATTAATTTGCTTACTTAAATCTAGGTATTCAGCTCTCAAGTGATTCTCCTATAAGATTCAAGAGTTTGATAGAATACATAAATAAGCTATTATTGATTCATTAAAATACTTCATTCCATTGTCTTGTAGAAGTAACATTTCCACAATGTTATACAAGGTGTTTGGAATCAAGATTAATTCTGAAGATATGAAAATGAACCAAAACTTAATTTTCTGGAATGAAACAGCATGTGATTTAGGATAGTTTTGAAATTTATAGATGATTTTGACTTATTTTCATGAAACATTTCCTATATCAAAAATCAAACATTCACGAGATATTTCAGTTTTTCGTGAAAAAATGAAACATGTGCATTTCCACCATAAAACTATGGGCTACGAAACCTTCATTTCGAACAGTTATGGAAAGTTCTTGAGAGATATTGGTTTGCCGTCATGCTATTTATTGACAAAATTTTAGATGAATAAATAATGAATTGAAAAATGTTTCATTAAAGAGCGAAAATTCAAAAAGATTGCATTGTCTCCTCACACAAAATATAAAAACTATTTCATAATATATTCGAAGACATTTTTGTCAACTTCCAGGTATTTATTTACTCTCTTCAATGGATTGTTATTCACAGCACAACTGATTTCATTGGCGNCTGCCCCAAGTACACTTCTATTTAGTAGCTTATGTGCTAAATATAAACCCTTCACACTATCTTAATGTATCTGCTCTCCATCTGAGAAAAATCTCGAATAGGCTGTATTGAATAATCAATTATATACAATTAATTTTAGTAAATTTTAATTCTGACTTTTTGTTTTGCATTATATGTTTCAACCTTTTTTGGGTCTGGTCAATATAATTTTTATTTAAATGGGTCCATTAGTGAATACTGTGACACAATAAATCGGATTTAAATATAGAATGCATCTGAACAATAAATTTATGAAGAAAAAAAACAGTATATTTTTTTAGAAAACAGATAACAAAAGAAATCTAAAAAAAGAAAACCACTATAGAATTAATTATGTATTCATAAAGTTGGTACATTATGAAAGTTCCAAAGTTTGAAAGGTAACATAAAGCATCCATTTTTTCTTCTTCTTGAGAGTCACTTGATTCGTCAATTTTTTTCCAAACCTCAGGAAAACACTGCAGCCTTGCCACCTTGTTGTTTTTTTCATATTATCGTGACTTTCTCTCACCCTTTCATGACACTCATTTCAACAATCTTGTTCTCAGTACTAGTTTGTACAGGTAATTTATTTGATGTTTGTCACATTGGCTACCAATACGTTCACCATTATTACGGACAAGCTTTGCCCATTGGGACTGGCCAATACCTTTGGTGACACAAACACGTAAGTTGAACTTACATGTAAGGCAAAGCTGTTGAGTATTTCCGTGGCTGGAAATTACTTTGTGTTATTAGTATAACACTGTCAAATAATTCTGTACATTGGCATGACCCATGCACTCTCAGCTTTCATAGATAGCAAAAAAAAAAGGTACCACTATGTGTGGCAAGTTATGTTGTATTGAAAAGACGAAATAAATTTTAAATGGGTACAAATTCGTCTAAAAACTGGACATTTGTGTGATTTATCTCCAATCACAAGTGTTCTTGAAAAAGATTATCCAAGTAATGTGAAAAATCTTCTTTGTATGGATAATACACCCTTTTATGTTGCTATTACTAGGCATTACCTGGGATTCAATGAATAACAGTTATTTATAGTATCATATAGTATCACAACACCGCTTCTTTTACTAGTACATTTTCTCATTTCCTTTCTGAAACTGCTTCTTAAACTTTAATTTTTGTTTTTCACAAATCTAATATCTGTGTCTAGATGAGTTTTAATACTGAACTTTAAGAGAGTTCTTCATATCTGCTACTCTCAAATTTTTGTTCAAATATTCTTTAGACTTTCAAAGACATGGGAATATTTCATGCAATTCTAAAAGTACTGTTCTAAAATTACGAGATAAAAATCATGTATCCATAGTTTTCGCCATTTCAAATGTATTTTGAACACCCTTCATGAATCAGAGTACGGTAGACATTATCAAAGGCGATGAGTTACCGTTCGAAGTACTTGAGTAGGTCACAACGCAGAAACTACAATGCAGGAATTTTTCTCTGGTCTTATATTATCATAGGTGGGCTTGGCTTCGTTTCTCTTAATAGGATTACCTGACTTTTTGTGCAATTAAGGACAGTTAGTCAGATTTTAATAATGTTCATTGCATCTTCCTTTCTGTCAACAATATACCCGTGTTTCTGAATTTCTATTGCCTCTCTATATTTCTATCCCCGAGTTAAAGGCCACCATGTCACAATTGTGTCATTCTTCAGACCATTTTCCATATTTTTGAACAATTAAAATTTGTTTCTTCGTCATTTGTTGAACCAGCTTAATGAAAGTTTCTCACATTGTTATTGGCATTGGTAATTAATTGAAAGTATTGATCCTAGATTTATTTATGACAATTTACCTGGTATATCACTTTTTTTGTGGACATAGTGTGGTATACCTATAGAGATGAACGATGATTCATGGACTTAGTATAACAGTATTATTATTGTTTAAAAATAATTTTTACAATTAGTCAATGTGTAATTGTTTAATTTAATTTTTATAGTTATAGGTAAGGTATAAGGGTATAGGTATGGTATAAATATAGGTATAATAGGCAAGTAATGACAATATAGTTTATTATAGAACACATTTTTTTCAATAATATACATAAACATTAGTAAAGTGATAGTTGTTGGAAATTAATACAAAGCTTGTCAAAGAACATTGTAATACAATACAATTGTAGAAGAAAACATTTTTAATCGTCAGATGAATCACTCACATCCGTTGAATAGTGGTGGTTATTGAAATTAGTTTTTGGGCAGTCGTTATAAAAGCTATGACAAAAACTAGGAATGTAAGGTAACAAAGAAATGGGGTCATTGAATTTCTGTTGAGATATTGAGTCAGCTTATTTAATTGATATATTTGGCAGAAATGTAGGCACATTCTCATTGAATATTTTTCTTTTTCTTTTCCTGCTGCGGTCAACTGCTTGGTAATCGACATCAAAAGACGATTTGAAGTAAAAAATGCCAAGTTGTTCCTGTCTCATTTGAATATGGACGCAGCTACACATTAGAAACTTATCCTTATCAACAGTTTGTTTTCGATTTATAAATGTTACGTTTTTGCCTTCATGCACTGCATTGAATTTTTGCCTTCATGCACTGCATTGAATTGAAGTCGTCTTGCTCGATGTTGTATACATGTTACTTGCTGGAACAATGGCGCACCATCTGCTGCCAAACCCGGGGAGTGAGGATTGTCAGATTGTTGAGGTTCTTTCGTTTCCTTTCAATTAAACCGTTAACGGTATCTGCTTCCATATAAGTGTGTCCTTATAACAGGAACTTTATATCAATATATTTTATTTGAGTATATTTTTTCAAAATCCAGAAAAAACACAGTATAATTGAAATAGTTTTGTTCTGGCCAAAGCAGTTTTGAGACCAAGGCTTTGTTTCTTCAATGTTAGAAGTAGGAATAACGCCGTCAGCCCATTTCAGAATAGTTGAAGAGATTTCCTCTCCACCTGTACCAGCTTTCGACTCGTCCTACATTATCATATGAATCATAAAAGGTATAATTTAGAGTCAGGTCGTCAGTTAAAACTTTGTGGTTAGGGTTTGTTTTAGCGATTTTGGTATCATCACTTTCAGGGTGTACTTTTTATTTGCTTCGGAATGGGGTGCCTTGTATTCAGCACTTAAGCTGTCTCTATCTGTTTGCTTCATACAGCTATATTGAAGTCTGGCCTGAAACGAGTCACATGTGTTTACCTCTGGTGGCTTAAAAGACAGTTTGATTTTTTTTTCGAAAACGTCAAAGTATTTCCATTTTGTTTTAAGTTTTAAAGGTCAAAATAGTAAAGATTTTAACCTACCTTTGTTTTTTGTAAATTTCTTATCATTTAAATGAAGTAAACTTAGTATCTTGTTTCCCCTAAAAGTAAAACAGCCCATATCACTTTTTTAATAATAACAACAGTTTCTAATAATCAGAACACTCATATATTAAACTAATGCCTTTCTACAAAACAAGTCTTTGAATAAACAATGATACAGTCGGATAACTGCAATAGGTATTTAAATAACAAATTTTACCTGAATTATCAATACCAATACTTAAAAAACTTGTTTTTCTTTTATCTTCTTACATTTAATGCTGTATACAAAACCAAGACCTCTTGGTGTCTGTTAACTCTGATGAAAACGAACATGGTTTTATTTTTCAATGCTTCATCTTCGTTATTTCTGGGACTAGGACATTGTGCCCTATACCATTGCATATATCAAAAAATCTAAATCAAGGGCAAGGTAGTAAGTCAATTAACTGAAAAAATGGACATGGTGTCATTCACCTCAGTGGCACAAATATATTCTTGGAGAGTAATCTTGAGTTTTATCGAGTATTTCTGTATCTTCGAATGAGATAATGTGAGTGCTTTCTTTGAGAGCATGTTCGGCTACAGCTGATTTGTCAGTTTGTCATTCTTGGGTATTCAAATATCCTGCAGGTCAAATCATGTAGTAGGCAATGAGCTTGGACTGTTGGAACAAGCGTAGCCTGTCTTCACCAACAAGTTTACAGATAGGTGCATCCAATACCTTTCAGTAATACTAGTAATGCATGAATAGTTTTTCCTGTGGATTTAATTTTGATTAACCATAATTGCTTGCCTACTGTGATCCAGTGTCTGAAATTCACATAAGATGATAATACATATCCATTTTGTTCGGTTGTTTTCTAACAATACATTATTCTAAGCAGATCTCTTTCAGTTCCGTTCTCAGACGGTCTCATTATAAAAGTTTTCTTCTTTGTGTTCCCAAGTATATCACAATGTGTTCCAAAATTGTTGGACTAAATTAGTAGATAATTGGATAATTCATCACTTGCAAGGAGAAAAGTTTGAAGATTCAATTAATGAAATGATGAAAAGGCAGAAACGTGAATCTGGCATTATCAAAGTGGATATAAAAGAATCCTATGCTACCTCCATTTATCAGAAGAAAGATGTAGATATGGTTAGTAGTAAGTGTCCTAAATAGACCCTGGAAAGAATCACGAATTGAAAGTAATTATAATTAACTATGAAGAGTATACCAGTTATAAACAACAAAATGTTTTGCCTCACTCAGTATTCACATTTTTGGGATTAAACAGATTAACATTGAAAAATTGGAGCAATCAAGAGCAGAAGTGATAAGGCAATTAGGTTTATAAACAATAGGCCTACAAATGGGAACTGCAGTTATATATAATGCCGAATAATGCCGTTTTTCTATCCACCATGCAGAGAAAGTGTAGAAAATTCATTAGAGAAGGTGTAGTAAATTTACCAGATATAATAATTCCATAGGAAACTAACTCAAAATATAGATGAACAAAATCCGGTTCAGCGGTTTGAAAACACTACGAGTATAGCTGAGATTGAAAATAGAAAACGTCAAGTCAGCAATGTTATAATGTGGATGGAATACAAAGGAGCCTTCTAAACAAAATTAAGCAGAGCGGCACACTGAAAAAATTGAAAGTGTTTTAAATATTATCCTCTAAGCCTGTAATTGTGGCGTGGAATGTCCTGATTGGTTGGCAGCGCACACACTTGGTGGAAAGCGTTCTGGTTGGTTGAAGAAGTATAGCATGCGCCAAACGTGATGGCGAGCAATCGCGCAGGTGTAGACTCTCCCAATTAAATTCCTATTGGATTACGACGAGTCCCTTGCCGGCCAGTGTCTTACCTATAATGAGTTTTTATTAAGGTAGCAAATGGAACATGACTTCACAAATTATTCAGACAATGCCAAACACCAACAGCATTGAAGGACAAGTAGTAATACGCTTCTGTACAGAGCATTTGTATGTCTTACAAGAGCTGTAGTGGGGGTTATATTAAAAATGAGTTTGTGCGCATGGGGGCGGGTTCATCATCACGTTTGGCAGTTGCTGTGTGATGTGTCACACACGACTGGAGGTACATTGATTATTTCTTTGAAAGTGGTTGACAATGTTTCATGGTGAATTTTACCAGTTCGGATTTCTATTGTCTTATATGATTCTAATGTGATTTGAAATCGCTGAAAGAACAAATAAAATTAAAAGTAATAGCTAAAAATACCAATTATATGAAGCATTGAAATGTAAAAACGTGAATTGAAATTACAACAAAATACAACTGAGCAAAAAATTTAAAGTTGAACAATTAAAAATCATAGATTCAATTATTGAAATGGAAAATTGTACAAATGGGTTTCCCGTTAATAAATGAACTTAATTATACCTGAAGTACGCCTATGAACCCACGAGTTTGGCAACCAAACATACTCAGGGTGCAATTCCCAAGTGGTAAAAAAACAATGGCAGTGTGAGAAAAGAGAAATCTTCAACCAAAAGGAAGTGTGCCGCAATTTGAAATGTGCAGTCATTCAATAAGTTGAGAGAAATTCGAAACTTGGAATCTGACGGTGCTGATGATGGTTGACTGCTAAGAACTTGTCGACTGTCAATATTCGTTACTACCAGTTAGCTTCTCAATTCTGTAGGTACTTCCAGCTCTTGTGATGTCCATTTACATCTAGTATTGCAAACAGCTGCTGAGTTAATCATCCCTCAGTTAACATGTTTAATAAATATGATATTCAATGTGAAAATTTAGAAAGTAATACCTTTGTTCAATAAAGGTGATAAATGTTCATTCGATAATTATCGGCTAATCAGTTTCACCTTTTTATTGGAAAAATTATTGAAATCATTCTTAAAGAAAGTTTATATACATATTTCGAGAATAAATTTTATTTCAGTACTTCACAGTACGGCTTCTATAAAAACAAATTTANACAATTTTAATATTGCTGTTTTATCCACCAGAACTACCTGACCACAATATTAATTCTTTTTTCAAACAGGAATTCACTAAGACAGATCTTTCTGTTGACTGGCATTTCTTTAAACATACTCTTATGTAACTTGTTTGCAAGTCATATAAAGCCAAATCCCACAATTTAAAAAAAATATTTCTTGTCTCCGGTCAATTTTTCACCATAATTTTTAAGACAGCTGCATTTGAAATCAATGCATTTTCTCGCTCAATTTAATTTTCCCCTAACACTATAGTACCCTTTGAATCTTCCAATTTTTTTTGTCTAGTTGCAAAACTTTGTCCAGGATAATGTTTTTTTTTCATTTTAGGTCGTCCTTTCAAAGGTTCTCTTTCTTCAGCTGTTATCTTGTTCCGACTTTCTCATTTAAAACCAACTGAATTTCATCTTCCTTCGAATTACTGTTACTGTCCTCTCCAGGGATAAAGTTACGATCTTTCAGGCTGTCATGTTAATCTTCGCCTTCGTCTGTTTTGTTCTGTGTCATCTTCGTAATTCATGTTTATGATGTCATCAAATGATGTTATGTAATGGAGAATTTCAATATCTGAAATTAGTGAATTTCAAACAATCAGAACTTCAATATTTATTCTTGACCAATACTGAAGATACTCTGGCTTACATTGGGTTCGATCTGGTCCAAAGTAAGTGGGTTTATTGAACCGTCCACTGCAACCAACAAGAGTTTATTGTGGCTCACCCCTATTCAAACTCGATGAAGTGAGTCCAGCTTCTTGACGAAGCCCATTAGCTTATATGGTGAGGTCAGATGGCAAAAGTGAAATTCTCACAAAATCCGAAAATCTGATTCGGTCCGAAGTGGGAAAGGCACAAAGTATGCCTTCCAAACTTTGAATCGTCGTCTTTCGTCGAGCATTCCAAAGACCCTCTCTGAATTTTCGTTCACTAATTAACTTATCGATTATGTTTGAATGATACTCATTACTTACTTTTCTTTGATAACCTGACTCTTTTTATGTAAGTTGATGGTTCATCCAGATGTTTGTAATAACTCCAATTTAGCTGTAAGCTTCACTTTGCATGTTATTTCTACAATTTTTATGTTCTGCTGATTTTATTGAAAAATTCTTCTACAAACTCTTCAGTTTTGTTAATTAGTTCCTAATTTCTGGTTGATTTTAGTTAGTATTATTCTCTAAATGTATATGAAGATTTTGAGATTTAGACCAGGAAAAGTAATAATTCTACATTGGCTTCACTTGTGGAGGGTGGAATCATTAATAACTTCCCTAATTTTTTTCCAAGGTCATATATCCATTTAGATAACGTCGTGCTTGTGGAATAAACTTTCCCAATCTGTCTTTCCTCAGCGTTAGATCTGCCTCTTCACTCCCCTCTCTCTGCAAACAGGCAACTAAATGAAACTGGGGCACAGTAATGAATGTTCTCCAATAGTTTTATCTCTTTATTGAAATATGATGGTGCTTAAAATTGAACACAGTGTATATTAATATATATATAGTATAATTGAAGTGTTTGTGGCCTACTTGATGAAATCAGTAAAAAACATTTTTATAAAGAATAACATATTTAATATTCCTATTGTTTTTTAGCCTGCTGATTTGAAGAAACGCATTGAATCCCTCATCGATAGAGACTACATGGAAAGAGATAAAGACAATCCCAACCAGTACAACTATGTCGCTTAAGGTGCCGTTTCAATTTGATCTGTGTTCTTTCATCTTTAATTTCAAACTAGAATACATTTTGAAAAACAATCTAGTCCAGTCATGAATTCTGGCCTTTTTCTGCATTGTACATATAACTGCGGAAGTCACAGTCTGGTTTATAACATGGATTTGTGAAAACTAGATGGTAGAAGGGTTTTGCCAGATGCACTAATTTTTTTATATTGAGTTCTTTACTAATATCATCCCGTTGGCAAAGCCTGTTTATGCCTGTTCTTTAATAGATAATAATTGTAGACCTTATAAGAAAAATTGAGTTACTCATTTGATTATTTGTTTAATAACAGCTTTTATTTTGTTTATTTGGCTTTTGAAAAATATGCATGGGTGGTGATATTGTCTCAGTTACTCTTTTATCAGTCTACTAGTTGCAGCCTCTTTCAAGCTCCAATTTAACAGTTATTGTGTTGAAACTGGGAAACTGAAAACCTTATGAAGCTCACATGGAATCTTCATGAATAAAATACTTAGTTTTTGCAAGAGAAATAGAGGCAATAGCATTAACTGCATCTAGAAATAAAGAAAATGAAATAACAGCTGAAAAATGTATAAAGTAAATTAATAGAATCTATCAGAAGTGAATTTAAGAAATGATAACACCAGTGACACTTAAAAAACACGTTGACTATTACTTGTGTTTGTTATCTTCTCTGAATAATGATAGTTATATGAGCTTTTGAAAAAAGTGACGGGAGCCAAGAAAAATATCATGAAAGTTACAGTTTGAAATTCATTCACTTAGATATGATACATTGCAGAAACTCAGATTAGCGACTGAGTAACTTAGGAAATAAGGCATCACGATATTCAAAAAATTCAATCTTTATTACCACCCTACAGAAACTATGAAGTTGGCAGCATAGTTAGTTGACACTAAGTGCGTGAACAGATAACAATCACTTGAAAAGGTTTTCCTTGCATATTTTTTTACAATTTTGAGGAATAACTAGACAAGAATGTATAGAATCACTTTACCCAACTAAGTATCTTGAACTGAATATCATATATTAAAATAGATTTAATTTTGCGTAAAATTTTAGGTGTGAAAAAACAGTTTCAGATGGTTTCTGCACAATTTTACAGGCATTTGAAAAACGGCTTGTGTAAAATGATGTAAAAAAATGACGGTGGGTTCAGACACAAGTTCAGCTCTTCTCAATAAAATTGAAGTATCTGCCTGCAAATACTGCAAAAAAAAGTGTCACCAATAAAGTTACGTGTGTTAAGTGCGAAGATCCACCCAAGCTGTTTTTAACAATCTTGTCAAATGAAAAAATGTAATTTGCGGGCATATAACTACTGACAACGGGAACCAATTCTACAATCCAAGTAAGAAATGTAGTGTTGAAAAAGAAAATAATTTCAGGCTTATAGTCGAAGAACTGGAAGGTAGGACTCCATTCTGTATGAAAACGGCAATTTATGAAAAGATGAAATTTCGTATCTACAAAAACAAATTTATAATAACCCAAATATGAACAAAGCAATTGTGGGACACCTAACAGGCTAGAAAAATAGGGACAGTTTCACCGCAAAAACTTTGATATTGATTGTATACAAACAGAAGAAAGTGGAGTAAAACTGGTTCAGCTAATTATATCTCCACAGTTCTTGAAAAAAGGGAACTCCCCAACAGATGATAATAAATCAAGGATCTTCTATACAACACAAAGAATATTACCTGATGTAACCCAAATACAGGCAAATTTACCTAAAAGTACCTGCACTAAGGCGTTCGGACCGCATAAAAGGACAAACAAGATGATGACACGTTCAGTTTGAGTAGAGCCTTGATGATGACAGCACGACCAGTTGTCGAAAGCGCTCGCATATAATAAATAGGAATTATAAAGATTCAAATCCTTTTTGTAACATATATTAATATTAAAATATTGAAAATAAAGGAAAATTATTTAACACTGATGTAAAAATAATGGCCACCTGCAATTGACGAATATCTTAACGTCTTTTGAAATAGATAATAATTTAGTCAGATGGTCAACCAGAGTCACAGACAACAGTATAACTATTGTTGTAAATCATGCCCAGAAAGAAAATAACGCCAGCCGCCACTGGTAGTCATAAACCAATTGTGACGTAGCTAAGAGTGCGCGAATGTACGATGTTCGCTGCCGCTCTAGATGTAGCAAGAATTATGCTACCGATTTCGATGGAATTCCGGCGAATTTTCTACCTTAATCGATTACGATATATAAACGCTAGCCACGACGAGCATATCGACACAGTCGAGTGGAAGTTATACAGTGCGGTACGAGAAGCGACTAGTGAGGCGATACACATTCGAATAATAGTTGACATTTGAAGTGGAAGTGTATGTTTCATTTAAAGTGAAATAAAGTTAAGTTGGATTATCGTTCAGTGTAGTCAATTTGCTAAACCACGGGTAATAACCTAACATTTGGTGTAGGAAGTGGAATAATTGACTGAAATTTTTCTGATGATGGAAGAAGAGAGGACGAACAATTACGCCGAAATGAAGATCGTTAATTATCACTAGATATACAAGAAAAGCAGGAAAAAGACAATCAGATGTACCTTCATTTATTGGAAGATTTAAAATCTTCCCAAGTGAGTAAAGGGGAGATACATGAAGAATTTGGTAAATTATTTCAGGAAACAAAGGAGGAATTGGAAAAAATACCTAGTCGATGAGAAATTTGAAGGAGTCGACAAAAAGTTTGAAGGGGTGGTCGACAATTTGAGGCCGCTGCGGAAAATAATGGGTGGAGAAACGAGGAGAAAGCAGCATCTCTCATACTGGCGCTACGAGGAAAGGCTTCCGAAATTCTGCAAAATATTCCAGTGGATAGTCAGAAGGATTATGAAGCAATGGTTGTAGCTTTGGAGGTCAGATATGGTAGTGAGCACCTTCAACAAGTCTACCAAGTTCAACAGAAGGTGAGGACTCAAGGTCCATCAGAAAGTTTGCAAGAGTTTAGAGCTGAAGTCGAAAGGTTAGTAAGACTCGCTTACCCAGAAGCACCGGATAACTTCACCCACTGGATTAGTGTCCATAGTTTCATCGACGGAGTTCGTGACACGGAGCTGCAGCAATCATTGATGGTGGCACGTCATAAAAAACTTAATGAAGCCATCATTTATGCCTTAGAATTTGAAGCTGCTGAAAATGCTTCGCGACAACAACGAAAAGTTCTAGTGAGGGCCATCAATGAAAAGGTAGACGAAGGAACAGATCGACTCATGGTAGGTCTTGAAGAACTCTTCAAGAAATATTTGATGAATGGAACTGCATCCAAGGCAAGATGACTGCCTAAATCGTATAACTGTGGCAGAGAAGGACATTTAAGGCGGGACTGTCGATCTCGTTCAACATCCAACGAAAGAAGAGACTGGTGTTCGAGATCACCCGAAGTAGAGCGTCGTGGTTTGGAAAAACCAAATTCAGCCTGCGTTAAGAGGGGTATATTGGCTGCTGCATCCCAAGCCCCCAGGTATTCGATTTTCATGATTAGACGCAACAGTAACAGCTTAGTTGTCGACGGATCTCTGATTAATCATCAGTGCCTTTTCACCATCGATACTGGAGCAACGAGGTCAGTAATGAGAGCCGACATTTCCAACAGAAGCAGTTTGAAGAAATTTTCTGTAGTACCTGTTCTAGAAACAGCCACTGGATATAGATTGACAGTCTATGAAGAAGCTGAAGTGAGACCTAGGCTTGGGCACTGCGAAATAGAAACTAAGGTATTAGTGGCTAACATCGTCGACGAGTTCATTTTGAGACTAGACACCATGTCCCCCTACGGATTCGTGGTGGACATAAGAAACAAACTGTTGAAGTTTGGAAATGAGGAAATTTTGCTCGACGTACCCTCTCAGCCTTATGACAGCGCCAAGGTAGAAGATTCCAGAATCTCTCCTAACACCGAGAAAATTATTCAAGCGGAAATTGCTGGACCTGGCGGCTTGAGTACAGCATTGATAGAGCCATCCAACGGCTCTGAATCAGAAATCATCGTGGCCAGATCCGTCGTGAATGGTAACAA
Source organism: Leptinotarsa decemlineata (assembly GCF_000500325.1). NCBI lineage: Eukaryota > Metazoa > Arthropoda > Insecta > Coleoptera > Chrysomelidae > Leptinotarsa > Leptinotarsa decemlineata. Next base: position 49,423 of record NW_019290526.1, on the reverse strand, counting down.
TCAGACCATTCCAGTAAGAATAATCAACCCTAATAATAACAGGGTGACTTCAAGAAATGGCAATTGATAGGCACCTGCGAACCTATCGTGAAAATCGCCAGGATCGAAGAAGTCCCTCTACTGCGTGCTCAACAACCCGCAAAGGAACTAATAGACTCTTTCAAGAAGACGTGGAACCATCTGTCTGAAGAAGAACTATGCAAGGTCACCCGATATATTTGTAAAGGGCAAAATTATTGGTCGAACAGATTTAGTTCAACATCGCATCGATACTGGCGATGCCAAGCCCATACGTCAACCACCGAGACGTCTTCTCTTCGCAAAGCTGCATCCATTATTAAGGACATGTTGAAGGAAGGAGTAATCGAGGAATCAAACAGCCCTTGGTCGTCACCTGTTGTATTAGTTACTAAGAAAGATGGATCGACGAGATTTTGCGTAGACTACAGAAGGCTTTATGATGTCACCAGAAGGACAGTTACCCTCTCCCTAGAATAGGTTACACCCTGAACATCTTGGCCAAATGCAGATGGTTCTCAACACCAGATCTGAAAAGTGGATATTGGCAGGTGCCTTTTCCACCGGCAATGGATTATTCCAGTTTAAATTTATGCTGTTCGCTTGATAGAGTTGGTGTTGAGAGGACTTACCTGGAAACCATGCTTGGTCTATCTTGATAACATTATAGTCACCGGAAACAGTTTTGACGAACATCTGTCAAACTTGAGGAGTGTTTTCACGAGGCTACGGAATGCTCATTTGCAGATGAATCCCAAGAAGTGCTGCGTCATCCAAGAAAAGGTGAATTTCTTGGGACACGTTGTGTCTTCAAAAGGAGTTGAAACAGATCCGGAGAAAATCAAGGCAGTGCAAGACTGGCCAACACCGAAGAGCAAGCACGATGTAAGAAGCTTCCTTGGACTCTGTAGCTATTACCGGCGTTTCGTGAAGGACTTTGGAAAAATCGCCAGACCGCTGCATAGCTTAACTTAAAAGAGAACACCTTTCGTTTGGTATCCAGACTGCCAGTAAGCATTTGCTGCCCTGAAGAGACATTTGACCAGCGCACCAGTCCTGGCATACCCAAAGGAGGAGGGCTTGTTTATACTGGACACGGATGCATCCCAACATGGAATAGGAGCAGTAATTTCCCAGGCACAAGAGGAAGAAGAAGTCATCATCTATTTTAGTAAGTCTTTGGGAACATCCGAAAGAAATTACTGCGTTACTGGGAAAGAACTCCTCGCAGTGGTCAAAGTCAAAGTGGAAACACACTTTGGATGCCATGTTAATTTTATATTTAAATAATAAAGTAAGTCGGCACCAATATAATGAGGCGAAAAAAGAATATATTTTCTATATAAATGTAATATAATTAGCAATAACCAACACGGATACTCACGAGAGAGATCAACAAACATTGCAATATTTGAATTTACTCAAAATATAACAAACTTAATAGAAAGAAAATATTTAGCACTTGGTATGTTCCTAGATCTGTCAAAGGCATTTGACTGCTTGAATCACGAGATACTTATAAAAAAACTAGAGCTATATGGTATAAGAGAGAACTCACTGAAATGGATTGAATCTTACCAACAGATCGCCAACAAATAGTAACTATTAACAAACATGGTCGAACATACAAATCTGACAATGCGGCAGTGCAAGTAGGAATAGCCCAAGAAAGCATTGCGGATCCCTTGTTATTTATTATCTACATAAACGATTTATGTTATCATTCAAACACACATAATTCAATTACAGTCTCTGCTGATGACACTAATTTATTAATAGGCCGTGAAACATACCCTGAATTAGTAAAAGCAGGTATGGATATGTTCAATGATACAAAAGAATGGTTCACTAGGAATAGGTCAATTTTGAATGAATCTAAAACTAATCTTATACTTTTTAGAACTAATCAACTACAGATAGAACGACCTCAAAATTTGAATATTGAAGACATCACTATAAAATATTCAGAAGACACCAAATTTCTAGGACTTCATATTGATGAATTCTTGAAATGGAACAAACAGATTGATTATACAGCTGACAAATTGAGCAATGTTTCGTATGGACTAAGGATGGTTCACTAATATCTCAACAGAGAATCTGTAAAAATTTTATATTTTTCCAATTTTGAGTCTGTAGCTAGATATGGAATCATATTTTGGGGAAGCAATAGTAATATAAATAAAATATTTGTAATTTGTAGTATAATCAATCGTGTAGAAATGTCTTCAAGAATAACGGGATAATGACGATATATGCTCTTTATATTTTTGAATGCTTAATGTTTGTATTGAAAAATACAGGTTCCCTCTGACCCGGAGGGTAGCAACCTGTAAGGGTCCCTGTTCAGGGATACGCACAGCCAATTTAAGGAATCACCTGACCATGGTGGTACGGTCATAAACATCCTCTGAGGGAGCCACTACCTTTCTGACGAGGCAAGACATCATCGTAGCGCATAAGGAGGATCCCGTCTTGAAAAATACCAGAACGGATTGCCAAAGGAGCGAGACCGGAATGGCAAGAGATTTCCAAGCACGGCCAGCAGGAAAAGGGTTACTGGCTCCAATGGGACTCCATGAGCATTCGAGATGGGAAAGCACGGATGGAAAAACCCACAAATTCCAGATGATTCTTCCTAAGACGTGTATCCCAAGTATCCTCGAACAGCTTCACGATGGTCGCACTGGAGAACATTTCGGAGTAAATAGAACTCCAGCGACAGTGCGTGAGAGGTACTATTGGGTCAATTTTGCCGTCGTGACGTGGAAGAGTGGTGTAAGCGCTGTGACCTGTGCTCTTCAAGAAAGGGTCCGAAGATAAGGCAAAGAGAAACGTTGAAGCAGTATCTCCAGTGTGTGCCCTTTCGAGAGAATCGCAGTCGACATTTTGGGGCCACTTCCTATGACCACATCCGGTAACAAGTACCTTATGGTTGTGATGGACTACTTTTGCAAATGGCCTGAAGTAGTAGCCTTACCCAACCAAGAGGCTAAAACGGTAGCAGAAGCCCTGTTGCAGAACGTAATTGCCTCCAAAACCCAAAGAGACTGGGTTAAATTGGTTACTCTTTTTCTGTTGGCATACAGGAGCTCCCAACATGACGCGACAGGTTATACACCATCCATATTGTTAACTGGTAGGGAACTGAAGCTTCCAATAGATGTATTGTATGGCAGTCCTTTCGATGAATCTCAAGAGGTACCTCTTTCAGAGTATGTGAATGACCTGAAGGAGAGACTGGAAATTGTACACGAATTTGCCAGGACTGAATTACAGCTTTCCAGCGACAGGATGAAAATAAGATTTGACAAAAAGTCGCTGCCAGTGAGCTTCAAGGAGGACGATGCAGTGTGGCTCTACCAACCCCAACGTCGGAAAGGTTTGTGTCCCAAATTGCAGAGACCATGGCAAGGACCTTACTTGGCAACCAAAAAGATAAACGATCTGGTGTACAGAATCCAATTGTCACCCAGAAGCAAGCCTAAAGTTATCCACATAGAGAGGCTGAGTCTTTACATGGGTCGTGATGTCCCCTCTTGGAATGTTGTTCAGGGCGAACAACCTCAGGGAAGGTGGTAGTGTTGTAAATCATGCCCGAAAGGAAATAACGCCGGCCGCCACTGGTAACCATAAACCAAACGTGACGTAGCTGAGAGCGTGGGAATTCCCAATGTTATCTGCCGCTCGAGAAGCCGCAAGAAACATTCTACCGATGTCGATAGAACTTCGGCGAAATTCTACGATGTTCCATTGCGATATTTAAATGCTGTCTGCAAGTGTATGCAAGTCAGTCAAGTGAAAGATACAGTACGATACGCGAAGTGATTTAGTAAGGCGATAAAAATTAAAATAGTAGTTGAATTTTTAGTTGAAGTGTTTGTTGTATTTAAAGTGAAATAAAGTTAAGTTAGATTATTCAGTGTAGTCAATTATTGGTGAACCTACAGGAAAAAACGTAACAATATGGTTATCAATTTAAGACATTTTCAAAGCAGTATTAAAGACTTTCAAATTTTTATAAAGTATTTCCACTATTTCAAAATCCTGGCTGAAACTATAGGGTTTTCTGCATATCTATTATATTTGCAGTGGAAACGACTCGAGGCTAATAACTGCTTTAAATTATTGTATTCAGGGCCCAATTGTGAAACTATTTTTCATTTATGGTATGAGAAAATTAGTGAGTCAGTCGTGAACAGGTGCAACATGTTGAGTATCTGTATACAAAAATTCAATTCATAGATCTCATGTTATTGAACATGATATACTCCCTATAGCATCACTATCTGAGGAAGCTTCAGAAGTCGCAAAAAGATTCAAAATCTTTTCAAACTTCTCATAATTGAAAGAATTCTAAAATTTCTTCTTAATTTAATGCTAAATCGCTTCGCATTCTCTAGTTTAAAATCTGCAACACCAACACATAAAAATCCTTTTAGTTCTGAAGTGATACGCTTGTTGGAACGTGCTCCTACAAAAGTTGTCCTCAGACAATATGTGAATTGAGCTGTTCTGACACAAGTGAATAAGTGAGGAAATATATTCTCTTAATTCATAGGAATTGAGTTATTTTTTGAAGTATAGTTGTTTGACATGTAAAATAAAATTCATGGTTTTCTGTCGTTTTTCTATTCAATCAGGTGTATGACAGAAATCATCGCATATTGTATTTTTATTGGAGAATACAACTTTATTATTATTTATCGAATTTAGCGTTGTTATTTTCATCTCGATCAAAACATTTTTAATGAAAATAACTTTGAGCAGCTTTCTCAACTTTGGGCCCACTGTGTGTTAGAATACTCAATACTTCCTCAAAATTGTACAACAAACTTCCATCAAATCTCAACACTGTGTTTATAACATGTTTTGAAAAGGTAAAGCTTAAAGTTAACAGGATTAACTCAGCAAAGCGGTCGAAATATGAAACAGACTTGTGAGTGAACAAAACATTCAACACTGATGCCATAGTAACATGAGCATTAAGCTATTGGGAATCACAACTGATGTGAAACTGAAATGGCACTCGCACATTGGAATCTTAGCAATAAATTGGCAAGTACAATATATCTTCTCAAACAATTGAGAATACTGGCTAATGCACCCTACAGTAAACAATTTTTTTATTGTCTGACATGACATGAAACTATCATTGTATTTGATCAAAGTTCTATTAGAGATACATAACATCATAACAATCAATGACTCTCAAGACTCAAGAGTGATATAAATGAATGCAACACAACACATTTGCTATGCAAATGAGAAATACGTAATTTAGTTAGACTAACTCACAGAAATTCTCTAGATTTTATTCTCTTCAACATTCTTCCAGAAATAATATGAAAATCTCAACTTCGACAACTTCAAAGAGATACAAGCATTATCTCATTAAACATTGCTTCTATACTCTAAATGAATATTTACAGTCAAATCTTGAAGAAATCATTGTCTCTTGGAATACTGTATATTGATTTATGTTTTTCATGTACACACATATAGGTACTTCAATCCTCAGTTTCACAAAATTTATATTTCTATCATTTTCTTATGAATGTTTTGTATTGTCTTGCAAAAATATTTTATAGTACAGTTGACTCGCGATAGTCCGACACGCTCGGTAGTCCGACGCTGCGCCATATGAGTCATCGGTATAGTCTAGTCGGTCTTACCTTAACCTGTAAAACCAATTCATGTTGTGTTATGATTCATTTGTAAAAACTAAAGCCTGACTTCATTACATATTTTGAATCATTTCTAGTCAAATATTACATAAAAATTCATCGTTAACTAGATTTCCAAACTTATACACTGCATATTCAATTAAATAGAGTCAATCTTTTGAAATTCGACACCTCCGCGGTCCCGTAGTGTCGGACTATCGCGAGTTAACTGTACTCTATACCTAAACTTTTTCGACAATAACATAGATGATATTCTAATCTACAAATTTACATTTGAATGCATCAGGCTTGATCAAGTCATATCCTTATTCAATACTTGCACCTTCTTCTTTTTTACGATGTTTGAATATTTCTTCAGAAACGGGTGCACAACCCTTGTTTATCCATGGTAAGGAATATGTTAAAATATGAAATTTGTGTAAAATGTACAAATTAGATATGACAACTTTCACAGGTACTAAAATAAACTATTAAAAATTATATCAAGGAATCTGGAATTCGCATCACATTATTATTCTTATTATGTGGTGGTTGCAGTAGATCACAGAACTGTAGTAGAGCTTCCCTCAATGGTCTGGAAACCTGTGTTGAACTCGTGGTGGTGCATTCAACCAAATAAGGATACAGACTTATGAGATGTTCCCATGCTTTATTGTCTTCTGAAAAAAAAAATAAAATGTTGAGTAAAAAAAATACTGTTTGAACAAATGAATTACCTTTCACAGCTGTCGCCTTTTTCATTGATATTATTAATGTTGTGAGAGCTTTCAATACGAAAGAGATCTCCGAAAGTCGATACCTAAAACAAATATTAATTTATCAGCTGAACTAGTAGTTATGTCTGTTTTTTTCACAAGGACCACCTGCCTGATTTCAAATTCAATGTATTTTTTAATTTTGAAATAAAGTAGTATGGTAGAACGAAACACATTGTGGGACCACAGACACACTAAGCATATACAGAATCAATGTGAAGAAATGTAGAATATTTTGTGGGCACCAGTAGGCACCTTGTCCTAAATGACTCCCAACATGGGCATGTCAAGTTCAAAGTGTTGAAGAGGAGTCTTATGCTTTTGTTTGAGAATTTTGAAATCTATCCAACAGTCGTAAAGCAAAATTTTTCGAAATTTAATCTAAGGGCTACTAACCTTGGTAAAGGGCATTTCCCGCTGAGTTTCTCGTCTTCGATATATTTCTTCAACACCTCTTGAAAGCGATGAAGCAGAGAAGTAACAGCTAAATGACCAGCAATACCGTTAGTTTTGTCGTCACTGTTCATTACGAGTCCATTGTTGCTGTCGTCGATCAATGAAAATTGCAACAATGTCTCAAAACATGTTTTTGCAAACTCTTCTCTTAACGTTAGTTCGATATCTCCATCTGTTTTGACGTTCGTCACAGAATGTATGGAACCTCGATTCAATAGTATGACCACTTGCATTATGAAGTCCTTAGGTATATTTTTTGAGAATGGTAATACCTCAGTCCTCAGCAACTCGATCATTTGACAGTCTATGCTCTCATCTGAGACCATTTCATCTAAGCCTTTGTCTCCAGGAACGCAACTGTTGAGGAAATGTACTTTTATAATAGATATGGCATTCACATACGCGGGTTGAACCGCGTTTGGAGTTTTGTGTTCGACGTTTCGGCTCTCATTTTGGAGCCATTTTCAAGAATTTGTGGCTTGACGCCGGGGCCTCAATCTGCCTACTCCCCAGGTCTCGTCACAAGTTCTCTCTAAGGTCTCAATCTGCCTACCCCTTAGATTGAACTGAGGTATCAATGGGTGTTCAGTGGTATTTATATCGACGGAAGTTACTGAAGCGGAAAGGTGGGGGCGGGGCTTCGGGTGATTACCATCACCGGACGTTCTAGTGGGGGGTGAGCATCGGGAAATTAGGGGTTTCCAGGCAGTTGAAAGTCTCTGACCATCATCACGTTTGTTCAGGCAGAAAATATATAAACATACTACTATACCGACTTGGTTATCTTTAGAAATCAAGTTTATATTTTATCATTGAATATTACAGGTAATGCTATATTTATTTATTTTTGGTTGATGTTTGAAGAGCTTCCATTCTCTAAAAGAGTGTTAACAATCAGTGCCCGATTGGAATATTCCTTATGGATTGAAAATTCATCTGTATCATTCCGATTTTCAAATCCAAACAGAAGAATATCATTAATTATAGGTCTATTAGTAAACACTTGGTTCATTAATAATTAGGTATACAACAAGCAATATGTTATTATGTTCAAAACAGTAATCACTTAACATATGAAACAATTTGTATTAAGAAGTAGGCAGATTGAGACCTTAGAGAGAACTCGCGACGAGACCTGGGGAGTAGGCAGATTGAGGCCCAAGCGTCAAGTCACATAAAATTCTTGAAAATGGCTCCACGATGGGAGCCGAAACGTCGAATACAAAACTCCAGACGCGGTTCAACAATATTTATATATAACAGATAAGAATGATTTGAAGCTTTATAACTCCTATTTAATTATATGCGAGCGCCTTCAACAGCTGATCGTGCTGTCATCATCTAGGCTCTACTCAAACTGAACTTGCCAACCTGTTGTTTGTCCTTTCATGCGGTCCGAACGCCTCAGTGTAGGTACTCCAGGTTCTTTAGGTAAATTTGCCTGTATTTGGGTTACACCAGGTAATATTCTTTGTGTTGGATCTTCTATAGGTTTACTGTTCCTAGGAGTGTGTATTGTTTTGTTTAATATATTGAAATTTTTTATGAATTTCAAAAATCATAGCTGATGAACTGAAAAACAAAATCAACAGGAACAACAACCACAGCGTCAAAAATTCAATGGAACTCACAGACAGAATCTCAACGACAAATGTCAGCCCGACCACTAAACTATTCACATTCGACAACATGTACTCCAACATACCAGATAAACTAAAACACCAAAACATAGACAGAATCTACATTAACCAGATGGAACACAGCCTTAATACAATACTCAACCAAAACTATTTCGAATATGAAGGAAAAATTTATAAACAAACAGATGGGCTAGCGATGGGATCCCCATTATCTAGCATTATATCCGAAAAATACCTGCAAACCATAGATGAGAAAATCTTAACAATAATAAAAACACATGATGAAAAAGGAGAATGGTTCCGATACGTTGGTGATGGACTGTACATATCACAAAACAATGGAATAAGAAAAGATCAAATAACAAAGGAAATTAACGAAATAAATCAAAAACTGATTTTCAGCATTGAGGAAGAAAACAACTCAAAACTTAACTACCTGGATATAACCATCAGATATAATCACAACAAAACACGATTTCAAATGGCAATATACAGAAAACCTACACAAACAAGCTCCACCAAACCCGCAAGTTCAAACCATCCACCATCACACAAAATAGCTGCCGATAACGCATTCATATATAGAATGTTAAGGATACCACTTAGCAATGAAGCCCGGAACAGAGAACGGAAAATCATATACCAAATAGCGAACGAGAACGGATACACCCAAAAGATAATAGATAAATTAGAAAACAGAATCAAACAAAAAATACAGAACAAGGATCAAAACACTCCAACAGACAAAACAACACAACGATGGACAGCATTTACGTACGTAGGACACCAACCAAAAAACTAACAAACATCTTCAAACCCTTGAACATCAATATCACATACAAGCCAAACACGAAAATAACACAAAAAATAAACATCTATGAAAAAGAAAAAGAAAAAAACCAAAACGGGGTATACAGCATACAATGCTCGGACTGCAACAAATTCTATATCGGCCAAACCAAGAAAAAACTGATCCAAAAGTACAACGAGCACAAAAAGGCATACATAAACCCAATAATATATAAATCAAACCTCGCAACACACGTCATACAAAACAAACACAATTTCCCCACACCAGAGAACATTAAACTCGTAAAACAAGTCAATAAGGGAAACCGTATGGGCATTTGGGAAAACTTAAACATTCATAAATTTAACAGCCATAAATCACTTATCGAGGAACAAATACAAATAAAAATACAACAAGACCTAACATTCAATATATTAAACAGTAAACCTAGAGAAGATCCAACACAAAGAATATTACCTGGTGTAACCCAAATACAGGCAAATTTACCTAAAGAACCTGGAGTACCTGCACTGAGGCGTTCGGACCGCATAAAAGGACAAACAACAGGTTGACACGTTCAGTTTGAGTAGAGCCTAGATGATGACAGCACGACCAGCTGTCGAAGGCGCTCGCACATAATTAATTTTGTAAAAATTAATATTGAAATATATACTTTCACTGATATGACAACACAATCACTGTCAGCTGGTCTCCAAAGCAGGTGTTCATGATATGCAAAGTGTCTTCAATGTTTTTTTTTTTCAAAAACGAAGCTAGACATAAAGAAAACAAAAGCGAAGAAAAAGTTGTATTTTTAGTTGAATAATTAAAAAAAATGAAAGACTACAAGTCAGCTGTGTACTTTTTTCCCAATATTGTTGGTTGTGGTGCCCACTGAGACTCCACTGGACCTAATAATTTCAATATAGTTGGGGCTAAATAAGCGCTTTATTGCTTTAAATAACTGTAGCAAAAATCAGCCAAATCGGTGTAATAATATCTATATTTTGTAAATATCGTTTTTACTTCAACGCCCTGTATCTCAGGATGGAAGCAACTCCGGACATATATTCATAGGAACTTTTTTTCTTAAAACGACCAAACAAAGCACTTTCTGAAGTTTCGTACCGTAATTAGGAAACACCCTAACTAGGGAGCTCGCAGGAATAGGCAAGTCTATGTTGCCGTTGTGACTACGAGTATTGTGTGAAGAAAGAGGGGTAGCACAAGACAAACAATTTTTCTATATTCAACAGATAGTTTTTAAAATAAATATGACGGCCACCGTTAAAATACCGTGATCTATGAAAAGAAGCTTGCATAAATCCCTGGGAGCTGCTTTGCACATGTATCAGATTGTTTTTTTTATGGAACACGAAAATCATTTGAAATGAAACTCTAGTGCAAACTCCCCAAAAGGCCATTTTATATATAATATGGGGATCTATGAGAGCAAAATAAGCTGTTCTCGAATGGGAGTAAATTCTGTAGAGATGACTCTTAGTGTATAGCAACCTGAAGCAAGCATCTTGCTTTAGTTTATTGCGATACTAAAACTTCTTTATCATCAATATTTAACCCTAGAAATGTATAATTACATACCCTTCCAATGATTTCGTTGCCGAGGCAAATCTCAGGTAAATTGCAATGGAAAGTAAGTATGTTGGTTTTATATTGAAAAAAAACTTAGGGACATCATCAGGTCCACTCTTATAAATAGGGATTATGAGAGAAGTATTCAGAAACAATGAGAACTCATCAGATTCGAAAGACTGATTTATGAAACACCATAGCAAATTTAGAGAACATTGCTAAAGAGCTGGATGGGCTAAACAAATGTGAATTAATAGACATAATATCAAAAGTGCCAGTTGACCTAAAAGTTAGTGACTTAGTTCGCAAATATGTAGATGACTGGGAATTTTTTGATTCAACAAGTGAGAAAGAAATGATGAGGACATTCGAAACAGACAGGTTAGGATCAATCAATAACAAGACTTAAGTATGATCTTAAAAACGCAAACATTGAAATTCAGTATTTGAAGCAACTGAACAATGAATTTAAAAAGTCTCTACGTGACAATATAACTCAACATGAAGTTACTTTATAGAGATTCATCCCAAAATTCAAATCTGCATGGCACAGTCGATGTAGGCGATGTTACCAATGTGAAAAGTTATTCAGTGGAGAATAATAATGAAAATTCAACCTCAAATGACGAACAAGAAACAAAAAATTTCTTACTCAGAGGTGGCAAGTTCTTTAATGGAAGCTGAAACGAAGCAACTGTGCAATAAATACATTAATCTGAGCAAGCATTAAAGAAATGATGAGGACATTCCAAACAGACAGACATCAACTAATAAAAAAGCTGTTATGAATTATCAGAAACGTAGAAACCCCAGTATCATCGTAGGAACCGGAAAACAGGGAAGATCCCCATGGGTATTAAAGGAGTCCCAAAATTGGTCGAAGTTCATGTGTACAGGCTTGAACCCAGTACTAATTGTGGAAAACTGGAAGACATGTTTAAACCTAGTTTTTCAGAGGTAAAATGCGAACAACTTACATCGAGATATCCGGATACATATTCATCTTGCAAAGTTAGTATCCACCAAAAACATTTCAAAACAGCCATGAATTCTGAAATTTGGCCAGATAATGCTTGTGTTAAACGTTTTTTATCAAGGAAACGGAAGGACAATACAGAAAGGTAGTTTTTCAACCGCAAATTGTATTATTGAATATACAATGTCTAAATTATGAAAAAATTAATGAACTTCAGGTTGACCTATCAGATTTTAGCAATATTAATGATCTGTAATTTGTAGAGACATGGTGTACAAATGACTCTGTAAATAGTTGTGTTTGATGGTTTTGAATTAGCTATATAGTCTGAGCAATGAGAACTGGAATGAACTATATATTCAAAGTGATCTGAATATAACTTTTGACTTATTTTACCAATCTTTTATCTATCATTTCAATTCTAATTTTCCTCTAATAAAACATCATATTGGTAAAAGTACAAAAAAAAGGGTTAATCAAGAAGTGAAAAACTCTAGCTCACGGCTCGAAAACATGCATTACCTGAGTTCTATTGATCCTGAACTGAAATTGATAATTTTGAAGTTGAGAAAAGACACAAAGTATTGATTGAACAAACAAAGAAGAACTATTATCAAAATAAAATAAATAATAGTGAAAATATATGTAAAACTACTTGGAACGTGGTCTCTGAACTCACAAATAAAAATAAAACTAGACAAAATTTATGGGCCCCCTTCCCTGATAATTGGCCACCTTCCCTTCGATTTATTTCCTGTCCTGTATTTGTCTATAGCAGATCTGCTTAGCATGCTTCAAAGTTCTATATCTATAAATGTTCTATGTATATCTATAAATGTTCTTATGTTATGTGAAGTAATGATGTTAGGTTAGGTTCTTGGCATATATTTTAATACCATTTAACAACCAGGGTTTTTTGTTTTAATTTTTTGTAGAGGAGATATTTTATCAGTATTTCTTACTTTTTAACAAAGGAACTAAATATTTTTGAATTATTCATAAGCATAAACAGTCATGTCTACTAATTGGAAAAATTAACTTACGCATTTGGAAATAGGAAATCATTCAATGTGACAAAGAGTTCGTTCCACATTGTGGAAAACTGGTTTCCGTGCGTCCTGGCCACCTTCAGCCCGACCTTCAATACAGCCAAGAGACTGCTCGCTGCCAACTTCCAAATACTATTCGATACACAGTTATACTTCAAAGCTAAGGGGGTATGTAATGTCACAATGATTTCTTTCAGAATGTTTGAGTTGATAACCTCTGAATTCTCGGCCGTTTTCTCGTACAATTTGACGACCATTGTCAGCGCCTTCTCCCCAAAAGGCACATAGTTCATCGTGACCCAGTCTGAAATTTTAGTCTGTTTACTCTCCGTTTTAGCTACATTAGGAGGCGAGCAAGTGCATTTAGCGAACGCCAGTAGGATCCTGAACATGTCAGGAATCATTCTCGAATTGTTTCGCTGCATTGCCTCCTTCTGCAACAGCTCCATCGAGTGCAAAACGCCATCGTGGAGAGGCGTTAAACTGAGATCTGAAGACGCCGATATCACATAAGGGGTAGTTTCTCCGTAAACCGGCACGCTGATCGCGTTGCTCATTACCCTACCGAATTGCTTCAAATCCTCCAGAGTGAAGCCACTTCTGATGTGCGAGAACACACTAGGGAATATTTGCACCAAGGCTGTGAGAAACGTCTGACTAGGGATATAGAAAGTTTCCTGGGCTTCGTGTTCGTTGAGAGGCACCACTATTTCTGTCCCGATTTTTACCCAGATCTTCCAAGCGATCGCCCAGATTTCCTTGTCTTCCATGGCCTTGCTATCAGCGAGCTGGTTTTTGCTCAGGAATAATATCTCTTGGAATGATTTCAGGGCAGCTATGGAAACCTCGTTGTTTTTACTTAAAGCTGCATGTTCAATAAACTCCAATAAAATAGACCATGCTCTAGAAAAGTCTCCTATAGCCCGTAGAAGCTGTCTTTTCGTGTTGAAAACCCTGGCGACCCCTGACAGAGTAAGCACCTGAGTCTCTGCCCACTGTTTCTGAGCTGTATTTCTCGTGTGGTGGATCAGAATATTACCCCCTGTATCTACCTTTTCACTACTGGCCGAGTTGGAGAGACTCCTGACTTTATCCAACAAAGGAAAGAGAACTTGCCAGAGGATAACCTGCCAAGTGGATTGTTTCAGCAGGCCTCCGTGGGCAGATATGGTAGAAAAGAGAGTTTGTCCAGCAGATTTTCTCACTGCTGGTCTGCTGTCTACGCATAGTTCACCCAGCCTCGCATATAGACACATCCATAGTTTGTCAAAGCTGGGCATGTTCAATGTCCCAGGAAAGTCAGGTAACACTATGTTGTCTTCGGTTGTGGTCTGGCTCAATTTTCCTTGGTTTTGGTGAAAGTAGTCCGATATATTCCACTGAAAAAGAATTCAAATGAAATTTTGTCAGCAATAAAAATACAAAAATTTATTTTTGCTGTGGTGAAGCCTTTCTCAAGTTTTTTTGTTTTATCAAGTTGGTTTTATGCTTGTTGCGTTTGAATTAATCCATAAACTTCTCTACATAACTCAAATATTATGTTTCACGTTGAACATTATTTGTAATCATTTATGAGCTTGATATTCTTGATAAATGATATTTATCACTTATCCGGATTGACAACTTAATTCACGAAGAGAAAAAAATTCTCACAATTCATACAAGGGTACAAGTGGTATATAACATTATTATAATTTTTCTTATTTAGATTCACAATGTGAGCAAATGAAATACATTAGTTACATAAAAAAAATAAACACTTATTAAAAAATCATATTAATGACAGTGAGGACAGTTAAAATCGTAAACATTTAAAAGTACTAAACACGCTAATAAAATTCATTCATAGTTGCACAAAAATCAGGTTTCACGGATGCAGACATATTAAGGATTTATTAAAAGACCATATTCAGGAACTGAGAAACTCTATCAATTTGTACGCATGTACAATATTATACATGGCTTCTGCTGCGAACAACCATACCATGTTGAAAAGAATTGCTTTTATTATTGAAATTCACCAAAAATAAATTCAATTTTACGATTTACAGCCCATTTCATAACATTCTTCAACACTTTATTAATTATTCTGTGTACACATATTTCATATTCCAAAATTTAACTTCGATATCTGGCAATGTAAATATTCCAGTATGCAGAACATTAGATATTGCGGACTTTCCACAACTGGAAAATAAAGATGAACTATATTCATACCAATATGAATGAATCTCACTCTGTCATATAACAGAAACTATCCAAAACAAGCACTGTTCCCAAATACCAGAACTACAACACTTCTCGGTGCATTTTCATCAACCAAGTTGGCGCCTCCAGTTGATAAAATAGACTGTCTACTTCATTTCATGAAGATGGCAACTTGGTTGGTGAAATTTGAGTAGAGAAGAGTGCTGCAGTCCTGATGTTTGGCATTAGTGTTTGTTTTGGATTTATTTTACGCCTAAGGTTCCAGTTCTACCTTTCAAGATAAAATCCAATTTGGATGAATTCAGTCTTCTCAGTATTTATCATGCTATGGTTCATCCTTATCCCAGTTTGAATTTGGGGTAAAACAAAAGATCTCTTCAGCATGCTTGTGGCTGAAAAAAGACTTCTGAGACTTATTTTCAATTTGCTATATAAAGACAGCTGTCGACCAATTTTTGGTGGTATCTACTGAAACTACTACTACAATTTTTTCATTATCTACTGAAAATGCATCTGAACAAAAAGAAACGACACGATATAGAAATATTTTGCAAATGTTTGCTGATGACACCACTTAATTTACAATGGAAATAGTGTACAAGAAATCAAAATTAATATTTCAAAAGACCTTGATCAAATATCTTTATGGCTTCAATACCATAAAATGACACTGAATTTTCAGANAAATATGGTCTATAGGTGATTACAAAAAAAAATTACTAGACATTCTGTTTGCTTATTATCAGGCAATAACTATATATAATGAATAATAATTACAAATGGAAAAATATTCTGCGATTCATACTATGGTTTGCAGAAAATACTTGTAACAAATATAAACTGATTAAAATGTTGCTGTTCGACAAAAAGAAACATTTTTAATTCAGATGCTAAAATTCTGAGAAAAAAAGTGTACCCTACCATTAATCCCACTGCAGTTAAAGATATGTTCAATTCTTGAGTTTGAGATCCAAATTTAGCAACGGTATCCACACAAAGAGGTAAACACCTCCAGGGCATAACAGGCAGAGAGTCTGTGATGACTAGTTGTAAACATTGGAATGCAGTTCTTATCAGGTTCTCCCTATGGAAGAAAATAAAACATTTCATTCAAGCAGCATAAACCATAGCTCGGAAACCATATAGCAATAAAATAAAAATCAATTTAATATGATTACAATGCTTATTATTTTTCATATTCCAATATTGGATAGAAAACGATGTGATTTTTGGGGCTTTCTGGCATTTCAATTAATTTTATATCAAACTATTGAACCACAAATGCTTGAAACTAGTGACTCCATATGGCTGAAGTAGCCTATTTAATTCAATTAGTATTCTCGTGTCGAGAAGAGTGTTGCAGTTTTGATGTTTGGGACAGTAACAGCTTTGGATTTTGCCTATTTGGAAAGAGAGATCAATCTTGGATAGCTGTAAAAAATGAGAAAAGGTCAAGATTATTTTAGACAATTTAAATTTCTGCAGATTGAATTGACATATATTTCACTTTGAGATTAGTTACAATTTTGAAACTGATGCAAGCCATTTGCGAAGAAAATTCATTTATAGCTGGTTGGATCAATACACTCCATGGCTGGTATATTCTAGGCGACTGAAGTGAGCTCTTTGCAAACACTGTGTTTTATTCCCTCCTGCCACTGCGACTGTTAGAGGGGTTTTGGGATCATTTATGATTAGGCCATTCACGAAGTTCAAGGATATGCACGAAGACTGCCGTAAACATGTTTCCACCAACTTCCACAAAACTGCAACACTGAATGCAAAGGCTTTTCTCGAAAATGTGCCTGTGGATGTCCAACTGCAAAGTTCTCAACAAAAAACTATCGAGGAAAACAGGAAAATATTGTCATTGATTATTTCCTGTATAGTATTCTGCGGCACACATGATATGCCTCTTAGAGGAAAAAAAAACGGATGAAGGGATATTCTTCGATTTGTTGAATTTGCGACAAAAAATTTGAAGAATCACCTGGAGAAGTGTTATCGAAATGCACATTACACATGGCCAATCATACAAAACGAATTAATAGGTTTGTGTGGGGAAGTTATTAGGGAAGAATTAGGAAGTTATTAGGGAGAACTTAATAAATGATGTCAAAAAACATAAGGCTTACGCAGTGTTAGCTGATGAAACAGCGGACATAGCAGGGAAAGAACAGATATCTATCGGCTTGCGTTTCTACGATGAAAGTCAAGGAAAAATTCGAGAAGAATTCGCAGGTTATCTGGAACTGAAACCGCAAGATGCTTCATCAATCGCCGAAGCAATTGACAGATTTTTGGTTAGCTACAATTTTCCACCAGAATATTGTGTAGGATTTGGTTTTGACGGCTGTTCCACAATGGCAGGCAAGAATGGTGATGTACATGCAATTTTGAGAAAAAAGTGTTGCAAAGCATTATATTTCCATTGCTCAAGCCACAAACTCAATCTTGTGGTGAACGATGCAAATATTGTGCCGGAAATTAGAAACACTATTGTCACTATAAAGGATACTGTAACATTTTTCAGAGAATCGACTGCTCGTAGGAATTCGGCTCCGAATCTATCGCGATAGTGTGAAACCAGATGGTCTGAAAAATACAAAAGCATTCGAAAATTCTCACAAAATTTCCCTGAGCTTGTCAAAGCCCTACAAAGACTATCCGTCGAGGGAAACTCCGCCATAAGAAAATCAGCGTATCAGTTACATTCAGCGGTTACGAAACCCTCTTTCATTGTTGCCGTAATCACAATTTCAAAATACTCGGCACTATTGGAACCAGTAGTTAATGTCTTGCAAGCAAAAAACATGGATTTGATCATGGTGGGAGAACACATAGCAGGAATCCTTGAAGTATTCTAGAAGAACCGTGACGACACAGACCGAGTTACTGATGAAATACTTCAAAAAGCCCAAGACATTGGTGAGGAATTAGAAATTGATATTACTGTTTCACGTCTTGCTCGAAGGCAAAAACACAGGAGTAATCCTTCATCAGACACTGATAATGAATACTGGAGACGTTCACTCATCATACCGTATCTTGATTCTGTCATATCATCGCTGAATATTCGATTTTCCCATGAAAATACCCCAGCTTCTGCCTTGACAAAACTACAACTGAAAATGAGTAACAGAGAATTACAATAAAACGCAGAATCCTTTATAGCGTTTTATGAGTTGGATGAGATCACCGCAGAACTGGACCTATGGTTCAACTTATAGATAGATAGATTTTATTTAAACTACATTCCAAACAAGTTTACACCCGATTACATGTATACAGTCAATGTCATGATACATAAAATATATGTTTTTTAAAATACACAAAGTAAATAAACACCTAAAATTACGTACAAGAGACACGTTAATAAAAACAGGTATATATGGCACATTTTTTTGTAAAACGACTGTCTTATTTCTAATTCATCACAGCAAAAAAAAATCAAGACTTTGGTGATTTACGACTAGATCATTCACTTGCCTAAGGCAGCGATTGAGTGGAGACTCTGATCGGGTGTCTACATAGAAAACCCTATTGCGATTTCTTAGAGTAGCACTAGGAACATGAAGATTGATCACACTGAGTTCAGGTACATTTATTATCTGATTAAATATGTTGAATATAAATAGTACATCATTCAAGCCTCGACGATCCAACAGGGTTGGCATGTCAAAATGTTCTAGTTGAGTCCTATAGAAGATTATAGAGGGAGACTCTTTATTTTTTTTTAAGTAGGTGTACCTAAGAAATTTCTTCTGTATTTTTTCTATCATCTCTGAATGAAATGCTGTTTGCGGATTCCAGATTATTGAAGCGTATTGGAGCTTTGATCTGACAAAGGCATTGAATAGAAGAATTCCTAGTTCTCATTTGAAATCCCTGCCGTTTCTTACCACAAAACCAAGCTTTCTGTTTGCATCACGTACAATATATTCTATGTGATTTCTGAAATTTACTGAATATTCCGTTGGAGAAATAATAACATTTTTCCGTGAAAAAGACAACTTTGCATTTACCCTCATTCAGCATCAAGTTGTTCGTCTCACAAAAGATAGTGATAGAATCTAAGTCTTTCTGAAGGTTTTCACTGTCTTTTTCATCGTTGATGGTTTGGTATAGTTTGATATCATCTGCATAGAGCAGGAAGGAAGCTTGTTATACAACTGTTTGGCTATTATATCAACTTTTTCGATCCTCCATCGAGCGGATTCTAATGTTTCTTCTCCAAATAATTCAAGAAGAGTCAGTCCGAGCAGGTATAAAAACAGTCTAACATCCGATATAAAGACCTTTCATAAATGCGAACATGTCAGGACCATTTTCAGTTTGTGTATCGCAGCAAGGTAGAGCACTTCGATCATTGCCGCATTGCTTTTGATAATGTCTACCGCGGTTGCAGAAGAATCTTCAGACCCCAAAAACCTACAGACCACAGCAAATAACTAATTTACAATTACGTTTTACAACAATTCACAAATTTTCTGATTTGTCTAAATCCTTCTACGAGAAACTGACCAAAATGAACGTGCTCTAGTGAACTTACCCATGTTGATCATTAACAGCCCCAATGATTCCCAGTACCAAAGGCCAACCATGGGACAAAGTCTTCTCGTTATGTTGTAGTATATGCAACACACACTCCAACTGCTTTTGACGGACATCTCCGTGTGGCACAGAAGACAACTCGTACAAAGGTCCAAGCAAAAGAGTTTGGAGTTTTTGATTCTCTCTCAATGGAACGGCGTGCTTGAATTGTAAAGCTGCCTTTACCAGATACGTTATGGCCTCCACTCCCCAACCCCTCATTCTTATATGGGGGTGATGGCAAACCTCAAGCAAGTGGTTTGTCAGAGGTCGCCAAAGCACCTCGATGCGTGGCATGTTCACCAAGCCGGTTTCCAGGAGTTTCGCAACAGCAAACAAAGATGGTTCCCTATTGGAATAGGCCAACTCCATAGCCTCTTGAGACAATTTGCACAGAGCACTTATAAGGTGGTGCAATGCTACGTCATCCAGGTACTGACTGGATTCAAACAGTTTGCTGAGCATGGTTGATAATACCGGAAGATTATCCATGACAGAACTGGTGATCACTGCATTCGTATCTGTGTTAGATCTAACTGCTTTCAAGCTTCCACCAGTAGAAGGTTTTAATCCCAATATCCAGACCAAATGCTGCAAGGTGGTCAGTACCAAATGCCATGATGTTCCTAGGATGCTTCCGTGGCAGTGAGCTAGACTCAGCAGGGCTCTCATTGACTGTAAATTTTTTGAGGTCAACATCACTGGTCCTTGTTGGGTGCCTGCTGGTACTGAGGATGTCGGCAAGGGAGTACCGACTGCTACCACTTGCTGGCGATAATCAGCTTCGCCATACTGTACCGCTAAAGATATATTCAAATCTTGACTGTCACGATGACCTGGGAATGAAAAATTCCAGATAATGTGATGCATTTACTAAAATCTTACATTTTTTTGAAAAATCCAAAAATTAGCTTTCTCCTATATAGAGTTTTTTACAACTTAACCTAGAGGATAGCATGTACTATATAGATATATAAAAATAATATGTTCACTAAATTTGAATTATACATGTACCACTCTTGAAAAGGAATTGAATGTATGTGGTGATATTTTAATTTCAGTGATTTTCTGCTACTTGGGGAATAGGAAGTATCTCGATAATTCACTCTCTTGTAAGTAACGAACACAGAGCAGTTGTAACTGATACAACAGATCTGCATTATGGAACGCTTGCCGAGCGAAGCGAGCTAACGGAGCAACGGAGCGTACAAATTTGTAATCGACGAACAAAGCTATTATGGTATTAACCAGGAAAGATTCATTTGAGATTCAAATTGTTGATATTGAATCTAATCTCTGTCAAGAACATCAATAAATGAAGTGATAAACAGTTTCAAAATATGGATGCGATAGAAGTCAAGTTTCAGGCCTTCATCTGAGAAACCAGTGAAGGTAAGCTTATGATGGTATAATTTTATTGCATAGGGATTTAAACAAAATATTCACATAAATTGGGATAGAAAATATTGGCCTAAAGCTTGTATGATCTTCTAACGACTCTTTTTACTGAGAATTGAATAACCAACAGATAATCCATGGAATGGTTTATATTTGCCAACTTTGTAAAATTCGACGAACTTCCTTTGAAATATTCTCAGTCTGTACAACAATTGAGACCACCCTTTTGAATATTTAGCCTACTCATTCTCATACACAGATACTGTTCACTGACCTTGTCTCAAATTTATACCCGACGAAACTGTATTCAATACTGTAAGTGCATAATGTGGTGGTAACGATGATTTACAGATGGCTGTGATGAAAGCATCTCTTGGGGTGTGCAAATCCAAAAGCCCACACAATGAAGTATAAGTCTGCATGGCTTTCAGTACATTTTCGGTAATTGATTCTTCTGTACTGGCATCTACCAAGGGACTGAGTGCTGCCAGTAAGCCACACCAGCTCGAATTGATCAACTGGCAATTGAGTTCTTTGCTATTTTTTTTCTTTGGAAAATGTTCGCCATCGGGTTGGGGTTGTGGACTGATTGTGATTTGAAGAGATCTGATGATTTCCATGAGGCAAGCATATGCCACCGATATACCGTAGCCTTCTGGTACCACAGGTGGTTCAATTTTGTCCAACATTTCCAAACTGAAACAAGTTACTCGTTTGATTTTTTTTATATCACAAGTCAATTTGATAACCTTATTATGAAGTCTGAAACCTAAATTTTTGTCAAAGAAAACTTACTACATGGATTTAGATTGTCCAGTGGGAAAGGACACAACGATGGGCAGCCATACTCCTCTCAGAAGGAATCCTGGTTGGGGTGATACCCCAGGACCAGCTGGCAATCCACCCAAATAAACTGGAGGCTGTCCCTGGGCAATTGGAACTATTGAAAATACAATTAAGCTTTACTGTCAAATACAAATTTATTTGTCATATTTCGAACATTTACTCAAAGCTGGTATTTGTCAATGGAAAATGTGAGTTTTAGCATGGTAATATTCATCTTCTCAAAAAAGATTTACCAAAATAAGTGTGCATCGTTGGTAACTTTGTTGATATTAGAGAAACGGAATCATTTGAATTGGCAGAGTACTAGCAGTTTTCAAGCTTAATAACATGCAAGCAACTTTGACTTTTTGAATCTTTTTTTATGATGTATGTTTTTTTTATAAAGGATATTCAAATCTGACTTTTTTGTTGAATAGAAAAATAAAGGAGTTATGAGGGATAAAAAATTAACTTCAAAGAAAAATTTTCAATTTCTTCTCAGTAGGTGTTCAAAGACGTGACTCCTTTCTTCAATAAATTTTTGTGCTCTTCATTGAACTGCTTAAACAAGTTTCAGCACAGTCCTGCCTTCGACAACTTTTCAATTTTCTGTTACTTTATGTCGAAAGGTGTTCCGTAGCAGCATAGTGCACCTTATAAATTTCATGTTTCAAATGACCTCACAGAAAGAAATCGAGGAGACTAACGTCAGGAGCCCTGGGCCATTGAATAGGGCCGTTTTTTTTAATTCGAAAAGAAAAGTTGAAAGATAACGAATTAGATCAAGAATAGGGAACTTGCATAAAAATTTAATCACGAAAATTACACTGAGAATCAAAAGATATCATTGTAATGAAGCCTTTATTACCAAAAAACTATTTTTTAAATGCTATTTGTTCTATAGAAACAATTAAAGTTTGCTAAAAATTTAAATCTCGTCACGTGACCAAAAACGCTCAGCCATTGGATGTGACGTCATACTGTATTTCGCCAGTCCATACATGTTGAACTGCTTGCGTTTGCTGGTTCGAAGTTTCAGTGGTTTATTGGGATATTTTTGTCCAAATCTGTGGTTTTTACTGTATCTAGTTAATTTTACACAGTATAATTTACTATTAAGTTATATCCCTACCCTGAACGCAATTATCTCACAAATCAGATAGATAATAATATGTAAATGCTTACATTAAAATGGTCTTCACATACATGAAGAGCTTTGCTGTTATGTAAAATATCATTTTTATTCCTTCTGCATGCCTTTAACCATTTTGATGGACGATTAAGATCATCTTCAGGTACTCTTATAAATATTTTACTGGGTAATTTAATGGAAGTATTTGTGCACAAAGGCACAAGGCAATATTTGTAATATTGTT
The DNA here is from genome assembly GCF_000500325.1 of Leptinotarsa decemlineata. NCBI lineage: Eukaryota > Metazoa > Arthropoda > Insecta > Coleoptera > Chrysomelidae > Leptinotarsa > Leptinotarsa decemlineata. The sequence goes on along the minus strand of NW_019290526.1, from coordinate 26,059 downwards.
TGTGTTCCATTGCCTTTGAAATTGAAAGTCCTTGTTAGATGTATAAATTCAACAACACACCAAGCTGAATCAAGGTTAAACACAAATCACGAAACTATACAACTGAATAATACCAATTCTATTAAAAAAACAGAACCTAATCATATTTTACATGCAGCTGCTTAAATAAGTACATTTAAACGGCAATCACAGCCTGCACCATATGAGTGCGCCCAGATTGATACAGTATGACGTCATGACAGTTCGCACCTTTAAACTTTTGTTTGAATTGGTTTTTGAACGCAAGAAACTTTTTATATTTTTTATAAACTGACTATTGATATTTCACTGCTCATATTTTGCAGTAGTTGATAGATATCATAGCGAACACATTTACGATGTAAAAAAGAAATCTGCAAGTTCCCCATTGGAAAAGCTGGCTCAACAGACCATTCAATATTATGGAAATAATTGACATTCTGTTGTTATCAACACCATTGACAAAACAAGTTTTCTCTCTGGATCCCCTGCCACTAATGTTTGAACCAATCAATACTTATTAAGAAGGAATTTGTGTCTTTTGAAAATGATCTGCATTGAAGCATAATATAGTTTGGAATCCTTGACAACGTACAGTATGGAGTTTTAATGGCAAGCCTCAAAATAGTCCAAAGGCTTCGCTATTCATGAAATTATTTTTCTTATGCCCTAGCGAAAATACTCTTATTGAAACCAGATTCCAAACAAAAAGCATTTATGATCCAACAGCAGACATCACAAATGTCAACAATTGTGGATACTAGCATGGTTCGAATGTTATTTCTTTTTTTTCCTTGTATTTTTCATTTAGGTTTTCGTATTTTTCATCATTTATATTTATTTTTATTGTTTGCATAATATTGAAATTTCCCGTTTTGTTTAACCTATTTATCGATTCATTTTCAACTTTTGTCAAGTGAATTTCTACAAAAAAAACTTTCAACCAATCAAATAAGTTAATATTAATTATGATATTTCATAAGGTATATTAAATGACAATAAAAACTAAATAAAACAAGAACAAGTAAAAACTCACTTCCTGCTCCCAACTGTAACTGCGGATTCACGAAAAGTGACTGAACATAAGCACCTAAAGAATTTACAATATCTTGAAATATTCTTGTAGTGTGCTTGTTCAAATCATAACATTCACAAAAAGAGTTCAGTAGTTCTGGTTGGATCGTCATTTTATGCAAAACTTCAAGAGCTAAAGCTCTTTGCCAGGTCGGTTTGTCTGGATCCAAGAATTTCACAATCAAGGATAGGAATATTTCACACTCGGTAGTCTGAAAAATAAATCAACATAACATTTTGTTCAACATTGAAATTTCAGCTTGAAATATTGTTACACGATACTTCTTTTATGGATCTGAACTGTGTTCTTAATTAAAGTATGTTAGAGTATAAACTTACCAACAGGCTATGGTACCTCTGTATCAAAACGGAAACAACTCTCAAAAGCCTCATACTTATTGGAAAATAAGGTTTCTCAAAGGGTGTTGCTTGTTGTATATTACTTGGTACATTACTTCTGTATTTTATATTTGGAGAGAACAGTTTGATAACTAAAGCACACACACGCTCTTTGAGAAGGAAACTGAATTCTGCATTCTAAAATAAACAAATTTGAGTTTCTGGAAACATTTTCGTAAAGAACTTATTACTTTATAAAACACAGCAGAAAATTGAGTCAAAACAGATTCCAATAGCTCAAGTCCAAAGGTTCTTGTCATTTCTGTCATGCCAATCAACCAATATGGCTGATCAGCATTCACCAACTGAACCAAATCTTGAAACAGCAAAAATGCATCTCCAGCACATGGCGGCAACCCTAAAACACCACTTGAAACAAGAAAACATCATATTTAATATTCACCTTTTGGTGGGGTACCACTTGGTGCTTTCAATTCCTCCACATTAACTGGGGCACGCTGGGGTACATTTTCAGTCTTCAATAGCTGATCATCTTCTGCCATCACCCTCTCAAACACAAGATAAACCAGTTGCCTTACAGTCGCCCCGGCTGTATTGATAGTGGTAGAGTTTTTGGCAAAATGAAGCCGAAAACATAATACAAGTGTCTGAAAGATTATATACACTAATGAAACTACAATTAATCTAATATTTAAATTGAGGAAGGCTTTCTCGGTCAGGTTAGCTTGATTTTGTCGTTTTTCGGGTTGTTCACAGCTGTTCTTTTTGTGTGTTTGTCAATATTTCGTTGACACAAGTGATGTATATCTTTCAGAAAGTCCTCAGAGAAAAAATATACATCAATAGCTGATACTGATTACTGGGTTTTTATTAAACCAAAAAATACTGATGAGTGCAAAAAAAAGAAAAGAAATCTACAAGATTATATCAGATTATATCAAATATTTACAAATTTAGATGTATAAATGAGGTTAATGATAACACTAATGATAATTATTAATTACAAGGTGAATAATAATAGTAATATTGAATGGTTAATAACAAGGCAGAAGAAATAACACAAAATAATTTATAATTATAATGATAATTTTCAGTATCTCGCCATGAAGGGAGTCGAAGCAAAATGATGGAGGTTTCAAAGGCAGAGAGGACATATGCTCTTTGACAGAAATCATATATTTTTTTATTCAGCGCAGTAACATTTTTTTCAATGTGCATTGGAATGTTGAACTACTCATTGTCTTTATCGAGTCTGGGATGACGTTTTATATCTTAGTTGCGGTATATAGGAAGGATCTTTGGTAAAGTGAAGTACGGTGTTTTGAAGTGAAGTGGTTTCGATACCTGGCAATAAATGTGTGAATATTGTGCCCGAATAAAAGTTTTTTCATATTTATATTCAATAAGACTTTCAATTGGATGAACCATGTAAAAGAACCATCTTTGTCTCATTGTTAACCAATTCGGCTCTTTAATTTTATGACAAAGTAAGTTGCGTTTTCTAATTCCATAAATGAAGCAGTCGCATGCATTCTGCACATTCTACATAAGATTTTGTTGGGCTAGGATAATATACCATATTCCCAAAGTTGAGCTCTTCAGTACTGAAGATTCAAGCAATATTTTTTTGTCTTGACGTCTAGAATTGTAAAAAACTTGCAGTATTCATTTCTGGCACACTTTGTTATATGTCCGCCGAACTTCATATCCATAAATTAATCCCAACTTTTCTGATGAATTTAGAACTTCAACGGGTTCTGCACCGATTGTAGTACTGAGTTGATCAGGTTGATTTTTGTTATTTCTGGCCCCATAAATTAACAATTTAGATTTTCACTTATACATATTTAAGCCAATCGGAAAGTTTTTCAATTTCAATGGTTTTGGTGTTTCTGAAGCTTAACTTATCCTATCCTATCTGAACACACTTCTGAGAAACAGCCTTTGTAATTCCAGCGACACGATCGTGCCAAGACATATTGGTGTCCATTTTAACTCCCAACAAATTTATCGAAGCAGTTGTCCTTCCTTTATTTAGTTTGAAGAATTGTAGAGCACATCTGATGAAGATTCAGGAAATAAATAGTGCAGTTAGTTTCAAGCAATAGCCCTTACCTTAGCAAATTAAGAATCATAAGTTCGAACAAAAGGAAATTCATTTTTACATAACTGTATATAGTTTGACGATTCGATGAATGGCATCTGTAGTTTGTACATAAATGTTTATAGTATCATGTTCTAACCTTCCTTGAGCGATAAGTTACCTACATAATTTGCTTGCCAGAATTTTAATGTCATATTTTATGGTTGTTGAGTGTAGCTATAGGAAAGAGCAAATTAATCCCTACTAGTTAAATAATTCAAGGATATCGCCATCATTTCCACGATACGTGGTAGGAAGTCATTCCGAAATTAGGTCCAGCTGAATTTTTCTTTATTCAACAGCAAGATTGTTTCTATGGCCAGCAATCAATTACTTCCCATCCTGGAAAATTCGAACAACATAAATTAAGAAACTCACAGGACGAATTTCTTAACTTTTTTGTATTTATAAAAACTTAATTAGTTATTAATCAGATGTAAGCTGCCAAGAAGTACTGAATGGAACAATTGAATGACTTTATTCAGGGTTTGAATATGTGTAACAATTTTTGCTTTTTGAACATAGCCACCTACTTGATGTTTCCGGTTTATTTTTTTCTCAATGAAATTTTTAGGTTGCCTATAAGATTTATTTTCACTTCAGGATTAACTGGAATCTGTATCTTGACTCAACAGAACTATGAATATTGTTTTTTCAAACTGCCACATACTGCCTATATTGACAATGATGAGCAATCCCGAAAAACGACAAATGCAATGTGTAATGTTAATAAACAGTTAAACATGATTCTCGTTGAATGTTGGTGGTTCCGATTTCCTTTGTATTATTAACAGTTTGAAACCTACTTACTTCATGGCATATCAATTGTTATAGATAGTATTGAGGTCACATTATAGATAAGAATGGCATAATGGAAAGAAAGTTTGGGACTTGTCTCCGGTGTCCTTGTGGAACAAATTTCTAGAGACAGTTATTCCAAATGACTCTAATCTTTATTTTCACTAGGATAAAATTTAATATACATCGAAAACTTGACATGGAGGTTTTGGGTATTAATCTTGCAAATCCGAAAAAACGCCCAGATAGGTCGATTTTTATTGGGAGGGGGACAGTTTTTTTCCCATTTACAGCGTCGTCACTTCAACTCCGAAGCAGAGGGGTGAACAACCCTTGGAATTTTAATAGGGAATAGGGGGCGAGTCTGAGCATTTTTTAGGATTTGCAAGATTAGTACCCAAAACCTCCATGTCAAGTTTTCGATGGCCCACCCTGTATACAATAATATTCACATGTAATAATAATCAATATACTTTTTCCTCAGAGAAAAAATATACATCAATAGCTGATACTGATTACTGGGTTTTTATTAAACCAAAAAATACTGATGAGTGCAAAAAAAAGAAAAGAAATCTACAAGATTATATCAGATTATATCAAATATTTACAAATTTAGATGTATAAATGAGGTTAATGATAACACTAATGATAATTATTAATTACAAGGTGAATAATAATAGTAATATTGAATGGTTAATAACAAGGCAGAAGAAATAACACAAAATAATTTATAATTATAATGATAATTTTCAGTATCTCGCCATGAAGGGAGTCGAAGCAAAATGATGGAGGTTTCAAAGGCAGAGAGGACATATGCTCTTTGACAGAAATCATATATTTTTTTATTCAGCGCAGTAACATTTTTTTCAATGTGCATTGGAATGTTGAACTACTCATTGTCTTTATCGAGTCTGGGATGACGTTTTATATCTTAGTTGCGGTATATAGGAAGGATCTTTGGTAAAGTGAAGTACGGTGTTTTGAAGTGAAGTGGTTTCGATACCTGGCAATAAATGTGTGAATATTGTGCCCGAATAAAAGTTTTTTCATATTTATATTCAATAAGACTTTCAATTGGATGAACCATGTAAAAGAACCATCTTTGTCTCATTGTTAACCAATTCGGCTCTTTAATTTTATGACAAAGTAAGTTGCGTTTTCTAATTCCATAAATGAAGCAGTCGCATGCATTCTGCACATTCTACATAAGATTTTGTTGGGCTAGGATAATATACCATATTCCCAAAGTTGAGCTCTTCAGTACTGAAGATTCAAGCAATATTTTTTTGTCTTGACGTCTAGAATTGTAAAAAACTTGCAGTATTCATTTCTGGCACACTTTGTTATATGTCCGCCGAACTTCATATCCATAAATTAATCCCAACTTTTCTGATGAATTTAGAACTTCAACGGGTTCTGCACCGATTGTAGTACTGAGTTGATCAGGTTGATTTTTGTTATTTCTGGCCCCATAAATTAACAATTTAGATTTTCACTTATACATATTTAAGCCAATCGGAAAGTTTTTCAATTTCAATGGTTTTGGTGTTTCTGAAGCTTAACTTATCCTATCCTATCTGAACACACTTCTGAGAAACAGCCTTTGTAATTCCAGCGACACGATCGTGCCAAGACATATTGGTGTCCATTTTAACTCCCAACAAATTTATCGAAGCAGAAAGCGGAATTGTCTGAACTGACATCATTATATCCGGTTCTGAGAAATTTATCTTCTTGGAGAAAACCGATGCCTGGGTTTTTGTGACACTGAACTGAACCTGGTTACTTTCACCCCAATTCGAAATCACTTTTTGATCCTCATTAAAATATGAAACCTCTTGCTGCCGGTGAAAATGTATATCTGCAGCCGATGTCCTGGAATCCAAATGAAATGACGAGACAAGTGTGCTGTCGTCAGCAAAGCAATATATTGGATTGTTGGTTTTCCCAATCAGTCGTTGATATACAATAAAAAGGGGGTTGGAGACAATCTGGATCCCTGGGGAGCACCAGCGTTGTCGACATCAGGCTGTCGATAGATATCTATCGACAGCCACTTGCAGGAAACATTCTTTCAGGAAGGTGGAGAGCCATACACAAAAATGATACGACAAGCCATATCATTGAAGTTTGGCCAGTAAACCGTCATGTACAGTCAATTCTTAGCTATGAATCAATCATTCGAGGAGGTCCCACCATGCTGCCAGAGCTTTCATGGCACAGAAGAAAGAATATGATAGGAGCAAATTATCTGTAATCGTGCAAACAAAATTCCTAATTAAAACTTGGACTATTGCCACTTCCGTCACTTTACATTTATAAATTACGTCTATTTAATAATAGTAACCCTCATCTTTTTGTAAGGAATATGGAGATACACATTAAGGGATAGGAATGTGCGTTCATCCAATGAATTAAGAATACCACTTCATAGAACTGCTTTATTTGAGTACAGAGCCATCAATTATTCTATTATCTCCCGGTAAAACTGAAATCCATTGGAACCATGCACTCGTTTAAACTCAAAACCAAGGAGTACATGTTAAATCACTGTTTTTAATTCCAATAATTTTATCATGTCTTTTGTCTATTCTAGACCTAAATGGTGACAGCATAAGAAAGAATAGATATATTGAAAAAATCAAACATGAACAGGAATCTTTAATGCAAGAGACCACAAATACAGAGTATGAGATGAATTGCTTGGTACAACAACAAAAAAACAATAATGAATGAATTACAAGATAAGACGAAAGATTGTGATGGAACCGGCTGATACTTGAAAATCCATAACGTATTCAAGACACACTTTATTGTGAGATTTTCACTAAACAGTTTTACAAAAACACAACAAATGTTTCGCTATACAATAGCTATGTGAAACTGTTTAGTGAAAATCTCACAAATAAAGTGTTTTAAAATAGATTAAAGAATTGCAAAATATAATGAAAAACAAGTACTGAAAAAATACTGCTGTACCCAAACCATAAATAAAAAAGTGTTCACAAGGCCACATTTTGGCCAAGAAATGACGACCTGGTTACTTGCATATTCAAAGATAAGTTTGCGAATGCGACATCAGTAAACCTTACCACTATGACTTATAAAATATCAACACTAGATCATTTAAGGGCCTGATAATTTTCTATATCAATCAATCAATTAATCAAACTGTACTTTATTGTCATATATATTTANTAATAGCAACAAGTATGTACTATCACAATTTTTTGAATTATCGAAGGCATGCAATACTGTTGATATTAAAATTCTTTTGCAAAAAATAAATAACTTACATTTTCCTTGTATCATTATAAATTGGATAAGGTCGTATATGACAAAAAAAGTATGATTATTTCATGAAATCTTGGTGTGCCACAGGGCTCAGTTATCGGATCCTTTTTGTTTCAACAATATTCCTTCACTTATTAAACAGTCTTATCACCACATTTGCCGATGATACCACTATAACCATATCTGGCTCAAACATTGAATAACTAATTCTTTGAGAAATGTTATTGGGGACTTTAGTACTCAGTGTCAAAGGTGAAAATTATTTCTTCAAAATGAGTTGTAAAATTTCATGAAAATACCTACCACAGGGCGTACTCCAAGTTGCTGATATTTAGGTGTCTGCAGAGGAAAAATTACAGCTCACTCATTTAGACGCAAATTTTAATGGGTAAAGACAAATATATAAATCATATTTGTGCCAATTCAAATAAATCTTATTTTTTCATACGACAGTATTAGTTAGTATTTATTATGCCATGGTTTATTCTCATCTCTATACCAAAAAAGTCATTTATATTTGGGATGCAAAGTTTGTAACCAACTTGATGACTATCCAAAAATCTCCAAACATCAATTGAGAAAAACTGCTACAATATTGATGAATTTATGTCATAATTCTATTCATTTACAAGGGTGTGATTTTTTATAATTCTATATATTTATATATTGTAGTTCTTTTATATTCGTAATTTATGACTGTATTCTTATCTTGGAAATTATTTTTTATATTAATTATGTCGTTTATGTCAGTTACTGCTTGGGTGTATTTTATACATTTATGCTGTTCTTCTATACTTGTTGAAATATGTCGAGAGAAATTCACTATTATTATATTTCCTGAGCATATGCAATGATCTCAAGTTTTTGGCTGATATTCGGATACCGTTGGTAATCCACGGTTTTTTGCATGATTTTTTTAATTTTCGCATCGGGAAACTGTCATTGAAAAGCTGAATCAATTGTCTATGAAACATCGATAGAGCTTCAGTCGGCTTAAGACTAATCCTCCAGTGTGTATTCTCACAACTATTTTGGAAATTATTGATATTGGACCAATGTCATATAGAGTATATATAAAGGCCTGATAAAGCATATTGAACGTTACTTTGTGAAAAAATAACTTTAATACAAATAAAGTTGTTCATAAAGTACCTGACTCTAAACTGCCACATACAATACAAGGAAATAAAATTCAGTTTTATGAAAATAATGCTAGTTCTGAAAAACTAGACAGCATCTACCCTAGGCTGTCTCAAATCTCCTTCACTCTGACATTGCAATAGAATCTCCTGCCACTTCAATCATTTCATCTTCACTAGTTGAGGTTTCCAAATATAATTGCGATTTCTCAAATGGCGGGAATTCTCTGAGCAAACTTAAGAAGTTCTGATCTCATAGAATCCCTGGAACCAATGTACCAAAAGAAGAAAAACGTCACCAAGGCCAAAAACATAATTATCAACAATTTCAATGTAAAATTTCCCCATGTCAATGTGCAAAGTTTCTTGAACAATTATGTTTTTAAATAACTTACATTTTCCTTGTATCATTATAAATTGGATAAGGTCGTATATGACAAAAAAAGTATGATTATTTCATGAAATCTTGGTGTGCCACAGGGCTCAGTTATCGGATCCTTTTTGTTTCAACAATATTCCTTCACTTATTAAACAGTCTTATCACCACATTTGCCGATGATACCACTATAACCATATCTGGCTCAAACATTGAATAACTAATTCTTTGAGAAATGTTATTGGGGACTTTAGTACTCAGTGTCAAAGGTGAAAATTATTTCTTCAAAATGAGTTGTAAAATTTCATGAAAATACCTACCACAGGGCGTACTCCAAGTTGCTGATATTTAGGTGTCTGCAGAGGAAAAATTACAGCTCACTCATTTAGACGCAAATTTTAATGGGTAAAGACAAATATATAAATCATATTTGTGCCAATTCAAATAAATCTTATTTTTTCATACGACAGTATTAGTTAGTATTTATTATGCCATGGTTTATTCTCATCTCTATACCAAAAAAGTCATTTATATTTGGGATGCAAAGTTTGTAACCAACTTGATGACTATCCAAAAATCTCCAAACATCAATTGAGAAAAACTGCTACAATATTGATGAATTTATGTCATAATTCTATTCATTTACAAGGGTGTGATTTTTTATAATTCTATATATTTATATATTGTAGTTCTTTTATATTCGTAATTTATGACTGTATTCTTATCTTGGAAATTATTTTTTATATTAATTATGTCGTTTATGTCAGTTACTGCTTGGGTGTATTTTATACATTTATGCTTTTTAACTGAAAATTAAAATATGAATATAACTTGAGGCGTTACGTATTGAGATTTTTTTTTACAATATTGATGAGTTTATGTCATAATTCTATCATTCAACTTGTTTGACAATTGATTTTTATACTTGCCCTGTTGATCAAATAACAAATTCTAGTAATTATTTTTTAAACTGATTTTTGTTTTGTTTATATACTGATTATGACACTTTTGTCAGTTACTGCTGGGATGTATTTATACACTTATGCTTTGTGACTGAAGAATCATGATTATTATTATAAATATCATGGCTTGGGGTAGAGCAAAAGATCTTACTAGATTATTCATGGCTCAAAAGAGGATTCTAAGACTAATTTTCAAATTAGGTTATTGGGACAGCTTTCGACCAATTTTTAGTGAGAAAAAATGTTGATAGTTATCTCCACTTTAATTTTCAAATGTATTATTTTCGCCAGACATATCTCGTCAATATACTACTGAACACGAATATAACACACGAAATGGAGACATTTTGCGAATACCAAGGCATCGAACAACCCTTTATAAAAATTCCCCACAATACCATGCCATCAGTTGTTATCATATAACCACCAAATGAGATGAAACAAATCAAGAATGACAATTTATTTCACTAGCCATAAATGCTAGCCATAGGCAAGTGCTATCATGATTATTTAAATGATACAATAACGATCTACGGTCCTGCAGTATTTTAAACATTTTTTTAGTACCATGCCTGTGTTGAGTAATATGGTGAATAAAAATATTTCGTCTTATTAATTCAATTGTATTTCTTTTAATTTTATAATCAATTGATCTACATGTTGTATTTGTGTTTCGTGTACAAATATTTCATTTTTGTAAATATTTTCAATAAGGCCGACCCTTCAACATTCAACAAGGGTAATGCTTTGATATACTTCTGTTTATTGTTACTCACCCTAGCTAATGTTTCACCATGTACAATAGTATTTGTGGTTAGTAACAGGGTAACTGTTTGCAAAATCTTGACTTCTTCAATTCCAAGCTCCATTAGTGACCACAATGTATCAGTAATGTACAGAGCCCCTTTCTGGTCAACCAGTTGGTGAGTAATGAGTTTCTGCATTATTTGAAGACACAACTGAAAGTGACAGTAATAATATAATAAAAGAATATATGCAAAAGATCCAGAGTAACAATCAAAAAGACCAAAATCTTTTGCTGAGACTTCGGAATATACCCTTCGTCCTAACTTTTTCAGTTAAAAAAGATCTTTTGGTGGTGGGAAGATCAGATCTTCAGTCCTATAGCCATTTGATTTATATGAAAACATACATTAGACATTCAGATACATATATCTCATACATTGCCATAATTTTATTTATTTCAAATATCACTTCATATTAAATTATTCGCCGACAGAGCTCACAACTCATTATTTCACGGTCCGATAAATTTTATGTGATTTAATAATTTAATTTCTCATGACAGTTAGTGTCACTTAGCTGAATATTTGGGACCTATCATAACAGTTATTTATAAAAAGTGTTACATTTGTTTTTTGATATATTCAATTTCATTGTATGCTTTTATTTGGTTTATTGAAGCCCTTAATTTAATCATTTTGTGGCTATGTATCTGTTCCTATCAACAGACTCCATGAGTTTGTTATGTTACAGATTAATAAACTATACAGAAAGCTCTGTCAGTTCATTTAATGTTTGATTAGCCACTTTGTTGCCCTCCAAATACCTTTAACTTGGTTGAAAACCTTGTTACTAGTTTGATAAACAATTTCTGTTTAGACTTGACAGTACTAAGAAAGTAATAAAATGCAAATACAGCTACAATGACGACCAACCACATCAATGCCTGACCCCCGTGCACATGGTGGGCTTAAAATTGGTTTTAGAATTATTCCCTCAAGTCTTGTCTAGATCTCTTCTCTGAATTTTCAACTTTCAAGTATATAAAATGTTTTCAATTTTATATCAAATAATAAATAATTAGAAGTAGCCAAAAGATAGATCCCTGACGAATACCCATAATCTTGATAAGTAATTTGGTTGAGTAACATCCTAAATAGAAAATGTACAATTTTTTAAAGATCATATTTACTACAATGTATTTCTTTAAAACTTTTATTGAATACGTTGAATTAATATGCTGTTGTGGAGACATTACAATGTTTTGATGGAATAACAAAGATGTAGAATCTATTTTTATTTTTTTTCATTCGATTGAATAAAAATATTGGCATTGTTGTGATATTTTGTTAAAATAATCAGATAGATTGTTACTAATCTGAACTTCTATGTTTTTGAAATCAGAATTGATAATAGTTATGATAAAAATGGTTTTCAACTGGGGAATTCAATTTTCCTTCCCTTATGCATCCAATAAACTGACTTGGAGATAATTAGAGTATTTAATTGCGTCAATGCTCATGCTTTATTCCCTTCTTCAATTTACCTTAATGAGTTTAACATCTTTCGTTTCACAACCTTGTGACAGAGGATAAATAATTTGGTTTACTATATAATAAATCGATGTTTGAGGTGAAGATTGGGTACTCTTCAGCTTGGTAATAGCTTCTTCACATGCCTGAAACACAATAATTAGGTACAGTTCCCTTCAGAGACAATCAGCCCACCTCTTTGACTTGTGGATATTTCTTCTTGGATTCCCCAGATAAACTTTTGAAATCGCTTTGCAAACTTTCAATGAAAGCCGGTGACAGGTCTATGTTACTCGTAACTCCTTCATAAGCCATTATAATATGAAATATTCATTAAATAAAAAGTAACAACACGTAATAAACAAATAATATTGTTGAGCTGGCACTTGTCAAATGTCATTTATACTGTTGTTCAGGCCATAATAATTGATTTTCTTCTTGCCAATCACTAATCAAGTTTCGCATATAATGAGGTTGACTTCTAAGTTTTTACTTCTTACGGTTTTCCGGTTTTCTTTAAACTATTTGCACATATAAAATGTCAAACAATTCCTCACTCTTTTGATATGACACAACAACCGATAAATAACTTAACCTCAATACAGTGTATTTTTAATCATAACATAAAAGCACAGAATACTGTGATAAAACCATAGACATGATAAGATGGACTTGTGGTTACGTCACATAGTAACTTAGTAACGACTACATCAGAGAGAGATGAATGGTGAAAGATATTCCGGGGATGGCATATTACCTCATTATTACGGTTATTTTGATGGGCATAGAAAGACATTTGAATAACGGAACTGTTTATGTATATACTCGCGAAATAAAGTGTTTTACAAAATTAAAATCTGCTAGAGTGTTATCATTTAATTGTTGGTGTACTGGAAAAACCCAATAATATAATTTTCAATCCTTTGTTTGAATTTAGTCTGAATATTTTTTGTTCTTCTGAAGAATAACATTTTTTTGTCATTTGGGAGAAAGAAGTGACATATTTCTTCTGTCTTGATCACAATCAATGCTCAGAATCGAAAGAACTACTTTATAACATCATTATATAATAGGGTCCATGTGTGCTGTTTATTGAATTCTTCACATAGATGAAGTTGTGTGAATCGAAACAATTGATAGGCGATGGCGGTAATTTTTTGAATTTTTGATACGATGTAGTCCATGTGATTCTCAAACAATGTTACCATTGCGACAACCCCAAAAAATGAACAGTTTTGCTGCTAGGGATCGTTGAAATCACCCTTTTCTCAAAATATACTATTCATTTCCGAAAACCGGAAACGACATTTTCACCTGTTTCAATGTAGATAATGTTGCATGTAATTATGCTCTATTTTAGACTATTTATTATAGGCGGGAACGATATTTGTACGTGTTCAATTTTAGATTATGTTTTCATATTGTATTTCAAAATTTCCCTTACCCCCAACCCGTTTTAAATCACGAAAAAAATTATTCTCGACTACATGTAGATGCTTCATCAGAGTAAATGTTTTAATCAGCTTAAATTAGCGAAATCATACATTTGTTTAATTATACCTCTTCTCCCTTCATGTTTGTTTGCTATAGGAATGCACTTCGGAATATACATTAGAATCAGCGTGCACCACTGAGTCATACAGTCTATTCGCAAAATGAGTAGATATGTCATCTTATTTTGCATAAACATCATTGTGACGATGATCTTTGTATACTAGGATTTCTACTTAAACATCTATCGCTATCTATACCTACTGTTATCTATCAATTTGAGCTGGCTCCATCCAACATTCAGAACAAGTTTCAGAGAGATGAGGGTGAAACTATTCAAGTAGATGAACATTGCAATAAGAATGGGTTTGTTAAAATGCGCATTTACTCAAGATATACCAGGCTCTCCAAGCATCAGCTTTGGATTGCTTTTAACCCAACATGCAAGATGAAAAGGAGGATGCGCCAGTTTTAGGATATTACTGCACTTGCAAAATGGGGGCAAGAACTTTGGACTCTTGTGCACATGTGACAAGTGTGTTATGGTTCTTGGAATTTGTACGCCATGGATCGAATGTCAGATACCCATGGACGACGCTATTGGATGTAGTAATGGATGCCGCCAACAGGCCTGCACAAATTGATCCAAATCAAGCAAATCGATTGTTGATGTTTGAACTTGTACAAAGTTTTACAAGGCAGGGAAATACTGGATTGGGACTGTGACGGTACATAATATAGGCATGATACGATGGGCGGCAGAGCCTATGTGTCATCGGAGGCAATAGCCTGCTGACGGGCTTACATAGAGGTGGCGGTTTTAGTGAGTAGCTTTGACATCGGAGAATCAGTGAAGTTTCACAGTAGGTCTTGAGTTTTGAGTTTTTGAAGCTCATTACCTCTCTATAAAAATATCCTTCATTTCATAGGAAAAAAAATCGCGTCGTCCACCCTCATTTTTTTGAGGAGGGAAGGTATAAATGAACAAGTATGATTTACCTGGTTTGAGCTGAATAAAACATAAATTTTGACTACGCTTTTAGAAGAAGTCAAGAAGTATTATTTTAGTATTTTGAAATAAAGGTTGGGGGGTTGGGGGAAGGTTTCAGAATTCTTCTTGTGAAAGATTTCAAAATGACTCATCACAATCTAAAATTAAACAAGTACAAATATCGTCTATTCTGAGCCAGATATGACTTTAACGCCCCCTAGCATTCAAACTATCCTTTTTTGGGTTTTATCACTTAGTTAATTTCTATACACAATAACATGAACTGCATCAGATTGAAAATTCATTTTTGTTTTGTTTCCCTCGGGGGAGAGGAGAAAGTCATGAAAAAGTGTTATTTCTCTAATTCAAGACATTCAAATATCCGACGATGCATTAGAATAATCCAGATATAATTTTTTTGCATTTCATAATAGGTGGGGGGGGGTGAATAATTTTTTAAAAAAGAGTACAATCTTATGCACATCAGCTACAANCCTTGTGGAACAATCAGCCTAACTTGTGTTACAGAGTGGTGTCGTCAGCCAATCAGAATGGAGAAATCAAATATCAGTAGAATGATGGTTTTAGATGAAATTGAACTGAAGAATGTGGGTCGTATAATAATAATAATAGTGATAAAACATTAAAACTCAACTTGTGTTACAGAGTGGTGTTGGTCAACCAATCAGAAAAAATGCAGAATTCATTGACGAGAGAATACAAAGATGGCACAAAATGTCAGGAAGACATTAAGTCACAATTTCACTCATGATATTTGGATCTTAACGGCCAGCACATCAAATGAAAGAGAAATGAATGCAGAATCTATCGACAAAGAAAGAACAAAGATGACGCAACATGTCAGAAAGGAACGGAACCACATCTCCGTTGATGACAATTGAATCTCAACGTGCAGTACATTGGATGAAAGGGAAAAGAATGCAGAATTCATCGACAGAGAAAAAAACAAAGACGACGTAACATGTCAGAAGGGCAATGAGCCGTATTTTCGTTAATAATGATTTATTCTCATCGTGCAGCACATCAAATGAAAAGGAAACGAATACAGAATTCATCGACAGAGAAAAAACAAAGATGGCGCAACATGTCAGAAGTGCACTAACCTGCTTCTTCGTTAATAATATTTATATCGTCATGTATGACACGTCAAATGTAAGGGAAACGAATGCAGAACTCGTCGACAAAGAATGGCGCAATATGTCAGAAATGCACGAAGCCGCGTCTTCGTTAATAATAGTCACAACGTCACGTGCAGCATATCAAATGAAGGGAGATATGTTGAATTCATCAACAAAGAAAAAACAAAAGAGGCAACCAAAAGGGCACTGAACCATATTTTCGTTAATAATAGTCGGATCGTCGCAATTGACATGATTAATCCACTCAAGACTGAAATGTTTAGAAGATACCAACGGAGATCTTACGGTGACTATAAGTTCTGGTATGCTTTGTTAGGTATCGAATGATGCGTGCAATTTCGTTTTGAAAGAAAAACCACGAAAAGTACTTGACTTCGTCAGAAAATTTGATGAAAATACATTCGAATAATGTATGACAGCAATTTGTTCTGCAAAGTGTGTCTCTAGTGGGAAAGCTACACCAAACACCTTCAGCGATTATACAGAAAAATCCGTATTTGATGCTTATTTTCAGATATTAACAGAGCAGAACACTTCACGATTTTAGTCATCAGTATATACATACCCAAAGTTACAGTTGCAATTTGCAAATTCAAAATGATGATTGTTGAGGTGCCATATTGGTTTCCTTGTTTATGCTCTTTGTGAAGGACCCCACGCAATTATTAGTGTGAAACTAGCCACACTTTCCATTCGCAGTTTCTAAAAGGCAGCCTTAGGATGTTAGGGTGGAAGAGAAATTATAAACAGTGTTACCAGATTTCCCATCAATCTAGGGTTAATGTTGAATAGGAGAAAATCATTCACATGAAACATGACTTTTTTGGAAAATATATAGCCACACAAACTAAGACAAACAGATACAGTCAGCTCTTTAAATACAGAATTTTATTACCGAAAAGTTCAAATTCTCAAAAAAATATTGTGATGATTAAACCTATCCAATTTCATGGAATGTTCGATAAGGACTGCATTCACCGTATGTGGTAAAGCTCATCAATTCTATCAATTTCTATAATTTTGTTTGACGACGCCATTGTTGAGAAAATATGAAGTATACGGATTCATATTTATTTTTATAAATACGGACCTGGCGGGCGTGACATGTAGTGCAAGAGCCGATAAATAACAAAGCGGATTATCCGCAGGATGGAACGAGTATCGTAGCGATTTAAGCGTGGAACTCCGCCCCTTGGCCCCCTTGGTACTCCACCTAACCTATCAGCTCCCTTCAATCCCGATAATATTGAATGTTTGGTGGTCATACAATCGGGATAATAAAGAAAATATGGATAACGGGTGTTGGTCAAAAATCACCCATAGAGCATCAAACACGTCTACAAAGCGTTAAAACGTTGTTTTTTTCTATAACAAATTCAAACATTTTTCTGCAGAAAAATGCCGCTCTTCACTGACTTGGTGTACTATATCTTCTATTTTTTGGGGTTCCACCTTCTGATTCAATAAGTTTGTTGGGGTTCAAATGAACACCAATATGTCTTGGAATAATCATGTCGCTGGAATTAACGAAATTGCACGCATCATTCGATACCTAACAAAGCATACCAGAACTTATAGTCACCGTAAGATATCCGTTGGTATCTTCTAAACATTTCAGTCTTGAGTGGATGAATCATGTCAATTGCGACGCTACATTGCCGCATAAACAATGATTTATTGTACAACTGGCAACGCCGAACCTGCCATGCTGGCATGTATTGACATTTGACAGATGCAGTCTTCTGAGTCTAGTGTTACAGTGTCTTTCTTCAACCAACAGATAGTTCAGCTAGTGACTCATAAATGACTCTGTGTGTTCTATAACTTTTGTTGTTTTCATATACTTTTGTATCGATGAATCGAGCGCTTATCTTTGTGTGGTAACTGATAACAGGACATGAAAACAATTCTGTACGATAAATTATTCAAATGAATCTCTCGAAATCCTATACGCAAAGCCACGTAAATTCATACGGAACACCATGGGGGCCCCCAATTGCAGCACCGTGCGTTGCCCCCCTCATCTTCACGGAGCCCCCCGGACTCATAGGTGGCGCTAGGGTGGTGTACTCGCGACGATGCGTCTAGGTCTCTTGACAATTTGGAGCGCTCTGATTGGTCGCAAGATCCAAAATTGCCAAAATGAACCTCCATAAAAAATAACACGGTGTTTTGATTTGGAACTGTCATAGGTACTATACTGAATCTTCCAGGTTTGGCTCACTCCAAGGCGTTTATACCCTTCGAAGCTTGATTCCAAACAGTTGTTGGACTACAGTAGGGATGAACTACGATGTCTAACAGGCCTTCTTACAGGTCACTATCATTTGAATCATCACATGCAGAGACTAGGACTGTCGAAAGACAGTGTGTGTCGCCTCTGTCTGGAAAATGATGAAACTGCAGAGCATATACTTTGTTCCTGCCCTGCTGGGGACCGAATCAGGTTCTTTGAGTTCGGCAGATCCGTACTCTCACCATATGACCTGAAAGACCACTCACCATACAAACTAATCGGCTTCGTTAAGAAGCTGGGTTTATTTGGCAGAGTGTGAATAGTTGTGAGCCACAATAAACCCTTATAGGCTGCGATGAAGGGTCGAATAGAACCACTCACTTTAGACCTACCTACCTACCTACAATGAAACGAGTAAAAATTTTATTTATGGTTTTGAAAATAAATCGTTTATTCTGTGCAATGGGTGATTTTAACGCCTCCTCTCAAAAAAACTATCAATTTTTGGGGATTATCACCTCATTAACTTCTATTCACAATAACATGAACATCATATTAAAAATAAAAAAAAACCCACCGATTTTTTTTTGTTTTGTATCCCTCGGGTAGGGGGGGGGTTATCATATGAAAAAGTGCTATTTCCCTAATTCAAGCATATTCAAACATCCGACGATGCATTTCAAAGTAATCCAGATATCATTCTTTGGCGATTCATAATAGGTGGGGAGAGGGGGGGTAAAGAATTATTTTCATAAATGAGCATAATCATATGCAATATCATCTACAATGAAACGGGTGAAAATGTCGTTCCCGGTTTCGAAAATGAATAGTCTATTCTGAGAAAGGGGTGATTTTAACGACCCCTGGCGGCAAAACTGTTCAGTTTTGGGATTGGCGCAATGGTAACATTTGTTGAGAATAACATTGACTACATCATATCAAAAATTCAAAAAAAATCCACCGAGACCCAAATTCCATTAGGATTTTGCGGGGTCCTTTCAAAAAACAAAGAATTGACATAACATTTTCATCACAACAATAAAATATATATTCATTTAACAACTTTTTTGTAGATGAGATGTAGATGAGAATTATAGAACCCAGTGCCATGATCATGCATGATTGACGGCGAAGGCATATTTGGCATCTTTGAGCCCCCTCTCCAACGGTCTATTCCATACATACTTCGAATAACAGTTGATTACTATAACTATATGTACCTATGACCTTGATTTTCTTCAGAATATACATAGTTGCATTTCCATCAAATCAATCTGCCACAAATCCAAAAAATACTTAAAAAATTGTCTCTCGTCGGGGGAAATTTCGACGCACCGCCTTAAGTAGCTCACTCTCAACTTGCCTTCTTGCGGTACTCATATTATTTGTTAATGACTGAAATCGGTTCCAACTAAGGTGGTAAAGCTAATTGTCCAGATCTACAGTGTTTAAGTGTAGCTTTAACTTTTGACTGCTAAACTTTATCAACTCGCTCATCTAAAGTACCTACAAACTCGCTCAACGACTTTATCAACTCGCTTATCGGTTTGCTTATCTGAAGTGGTGATGGCGTGTGTAGTCCTACTGATCAATGGTGAATCGCAGTTAGGTTATTTTTTATTCAAAGTACGCTCTCGAATCGCGGATCACTGATGCGATGTACTCTTGGACAGACTCAAGGTTGATTCCATTCTTTGGTTTTCCTAATGCAATCATCGATCGAATCTCTACTGTCAACGGGTTGATGATTCACCAACATTTTGCAGCCGCTTATTCAGTATCTCATAATTTTGTTGTGGTGTAAGAATGAATCCAATACCAGATCTCTCAAAAACTGGCCTACTCATGATGCTACCTCTTCTATGCCCAAATACGGATAAGCTTAATGGATTATTTCCTCTTTACGTAATTCCTCTATCATGGCCGAAATTGTAAAATTGCAAATCAATTCATGTCGATAATATGCCGGTATGTGAAGGTTCTCCTGACTGAAGTCTAATTTACTTGTGGAAGAAGTGGCTATGAAATTTGAAAGCTAGTTCGTTGCGTAGCTGAAGTTCCTGTGAAAGCATTCAACATTATTCTGAACGGAAATCTTCCTGAATTCGAATATCATTCACGGACCACTTCCAAAAACATCGCAACTTATCAGTTCCCACTTTTTGTTTCCTGTCCAAAACTATGAGATAAAAAAGCAAAATGATGAAATCAAAACTGAAATTCTGAACAAGAGGAAAGTTCATGAGAAAGAAAATGAACAACAGAGAAAATCCATTTCCTAACTCAAGGAACAAAAATTTTTTTTTAGGGAAAGACTAATCAGGTTTGAAAAAAAGGTATAAAAGTAATAATGTTCTTATTCACGGATTGAGAGAAAACAACAACGAAAACCCTTTTATTCATAATAAACTCAATATCAAAATCGAAGAAAGTAGATGAGATACGGGCTTCCATGGCGTATTCCCTACGTCGCTACGTTAGTGAGTGGGAAAGAGATGTGTGCAACGTAATCGATGCATAGAAGGGGTATCGGAGAGATTCAGCTGAGAAATAACAACACGGTCGAATTATAAAAATAATGGTATATTAATAATAATAATGAATGAAAAACGGATTAAAGAAAAAACATGGCGGCGAGGCATGCAGTGCAGCGTTAAGGGAAAAAACATGGCTGCCAACATAAAAGAAGAAACATGGCTGCCATCGGGGTTTACAGGGTGTGTGTATGTGTAGCGTTTGAGAAAAAACATGACAGTTTAAAGGGGCTCTATCGTTTTAACGTGCGATTCTTCCATGTGTACAGGGTGTCTCAAAATACGTCATTTAAAAACATGGCAGTTTGAAGGGAGTTAAACATGCGATCCTAATGGGAAACTTATTTATATTCAAATGTGTTGTGGAGTTAACGTTGGAAAATGAGGCGATGGGGGAGCATAGTATTCAGCAATGACATTTCAAAATACTTTATTTTACATGCGTTTTTTCGTTTTCGTGACGTCAATGTGTACACAAGATGTGACAAAATATATCATTTGAGAAAAAACATGACAATTTAACGGGTCTCTAACGTTCTAACATGCGATTCCTCAATGTGTATAGAGTGTCTCAAAATACGCCATTTAAGAAAGAAACATGGCAGTTTAACAGGAGTGTAGCATTTCAACGTGCGATCCCAATGACAAACGTGTAAACATGTTAGTTTAAGGGGAGTGTGTACACATTGAAGAATCACATTTTAAAACGATAGAGCCCCGTTGAACTGTCATGTTTTTAAATGGCGTATTTCGAGACACCCTGTACGCATTGAAGAATCGCATGTTAAAATGATAAAGCCCAGTTAAACTGTCATGTTTTTTTTCTCAAATGCTACCCCACACCCTGTAAACCCCGATGGCAGCCATGTTTTTTTTTTAACGCTGCACTGAATGCCTCGCCGCCATGTTTTTTCTTCGATCAAATTTTCCATTCATTATTATTATTATACCTTTATTTTTATAATTCATCCGCTTTGTTATTTCTCAACTGAATCTCTCCAATACTCATTCTATCCTTATATACATCGATTATGTCGCACACGTCTCTTTCCCACTCACTAACGTAGCGACATAGGAAGACCCTTATCTCATCTACTGAAGAATCTCACGTCAGGAACATCTTTCGTATTGAGCAATTGAGGCCCATTCTTCTTGATCTACTCCACAAAAAATTAAAAAGTGAAATACTGGAGAATACCTTCAAGCTGAAGGGCACAGAAGTATACATTATCAATGATACCACCGAAGACGAACTCAATAATCAAATGGCTATGAAATAATACTGGAAGCTTGCATTAGAACATGAAATTGTGACAAAAATCGTGAAAGGCAAGTTATCAGCTAACAACAAAGCATATTATTTAGTGTTGGAGAAATGGAAAGCAATCCACTGATGATAATTAAGGGTGAAGAAGATACGAAAGACGCAGCAGAAGAACTAAAACACACGGCTGAAATCCAAGAGAACTAGAGAAGAACTTCAAATTAATGAACCAAACAACAACAAAAGTCTTCCAAGTAATTTCGATTATTTTTATCGTAATTCATTTATGACGACTGTATTCGTAAATTTGGTCCATTTGTCTGTGTTCACTGGACTTGACTGTCTCAAGACTTTTCTAAAAAATGAAGAAATTCATATCTGCGGTTCAAGCGAAATATGGCCCCACTCGATATACTCTCAAACAGTATCTATTCATTCATATAATATCGTCAGAGTCGATAAAGGCAGTTGAAGGGGCGGAGTAGCTATGTATACTCGTATAAAGATCACTTTGAACTATTATATTTGCCTTTTAAAAAAGTTGTCAAGCAATCGAATAAAAATGGATCTCAGTAAATTCGACTGGAAAAACATCTGTTATGGAATTTTATTTCGTTCACCCAAATTTGTAATTTTATCATGTCTCAGTGGAATCGGTTTCTGATTTTCTACTGGCGAATAATTATTTTATGATGGTGAGTGACTTAAATATCAATCTTTCATCAATCGATAACCGATCCGATCTCGTTTATTAATTTTTTTCGACCTTTAACTTCACCCAGTTAATTACAGCTCCCACTAAAGTTACAACTCGAAGTCAAACTTTGCTTGATCTCCTAATTGTTTCACATCGGAAAATGATTTCTTATTTGAATATTATTGATATTTAAGAAGTCTCTGATCATATGGCTATTTCGTGCACTTCAGCAAATTTCGGAACTAGAAATAATAACTTCGAGTTGATTTCGTATCGCAATTTTGATAAAGATTATTTTTAGGCTGATCTTACACATATTGACTGGGGAAAAAATTTAGGCTTAATACTGTTGACGATATGGTAATAACATTTAATAATAACTTGATTACACTATTTGATCTCCTTTCCAAAAACAAAGTAACCAAGTCACCTGCACCTTGGCTCACCTCCATCAGATACCTCTAAGGCTAAGGGATCGCGCATTCGAAAAAATATAAGCAAACTAAAATCATTGCAGCATGGGACAGCTACAAGGAAACGAGTAATCATACGATATCTACTATTCGCCGAGAGAAAAAAAGTATCTTCAATTTGTTCTTCTGAAGAAAGATGCCAAGACAATATGGAACACATTACGAAATGAAATTCGCATCAGAAATTCAATCATTCAAATTTTTTGCAATATCTTCCTCCCCGGCAAAACAGAATATTAATTATCGCTTCTTGAAAAGTACCAGATAAAGAAAAGTGAACATTCTTTCAGGTTATCTCCTGTTGATGAACAAATTGTACAGAAGTTTTTGATTAAAATCAGAAGTAACGATCTAGGTTCGGATGGTATCTCACTTTGTATGATTTGTTAGATGGAAATACATCGCTTATACTGAATTCATGTATTACATCCTCGAGTTTTCCTTATTCCTTCTGGAAACATGCACATGTGATTCCCTTAACCAAGTGTTAACTCTCCAATACATTATTCTTATCTCAGGACCATAAGTATCTCACCTTAAATGTATGAAACGTTTGAATTGATTCTCAAAGATCAAATGATTGAATTTATAACATAACTAGCGTTCAGTCTGAGTGTTTCGTTCTCAACATACCACTAAGTAGGAGATTTGAGCCGGTTCTAAGCCTCCCCCCACCACTATGAAGTATTAATTGCTTTTTTTTGTTGTTGTTTAGTGAAGTCAAGGTGATGTGGCCTTGAAGTGTCTGGTGCATGGATCGTTCAGAATTTTTTTTCCGGTTCTAAGTCTCCCCTCACCACTATGACGTATTAATTGCTTTTTTTTTGTTGTTTAGTGAAGTCAAGGCGATGTGACCTTGAAGTGTCTGGTTCATGGATCGTTCAGATTTTTTTTCATATGAGATTTTGTGTATGTGTGTGTGTGAGAGAGAGAGAATGCATGGTACAGGGTTTCATGATGTGCTTGTCTATGTGCAAACATACGTCTGCATACTTCGAAGATCCTCCAAGTAATGAATGCTCCATCGGTGAGAGGCCACCAAGTTAATAGTGGTGTGACGTCACAGCAGCAGCAACCGTTCAACGGTAAGAGAGTGAACTAGAACTTATTTACTATATATTCTAGTTTCTATTAAAATTGAATTATCCTTATATGTCTGTCGTTGAGGAAAGTTTTAATTTGAGTTGATGAGCTAATTTATTATTGTCAGTTGTTGCGTAATGAACTAGACTCCGTTGAATTCATAGGAGTTTGTGTTCAAATTATTGTATCAGTTCTAACTATTTTAAGGGTGATAACCGGTGATGCATGCAGAGACATCACGGGTTGCCTACAATTCGCACACTGGATTGAAAATTATTCGCGATATCGGAATGCGCGTTTTTGTGTTGCAAATTTATAAAAAAGGAATAGGCTCTCGAATTTTCGTTCGCTGAAAGATGATGACCTTGCTAATTTCATGGTAAAGCAAATCAACGACTGATCTCGATTCGCAAAATATATGAACCATTTAGGCTTTATCCAATTCATAAATTGTTGTTGAATGATTTATAGTGGTCGCCACGGTCATTTATAGGTGAGTAGTTCATAAGACTATCTCTTGTTATGATTATTTTCATTGTTTTATGTATGTGAAATATTATCGATGGTCATTTATAGTTGTAGATCGAAAATAGTCTATTCTGNGTTTTAAATTAACAAAAGATGGTCATTATGACATGCAAAGAAAAATATTGAAAAATACAAGCGAACCAATTGACAAGAGTGATTGTGTAACTGTATCATATCTTGAGGGGGAAATTAATGGAACAAAAGAGGTCATACTTCTAGCCCTACAAGCTGCAATACAATCCACAATTGGTAATGTTGCTCGCGATGCACGTCAAGCATTCGATGATAAAATTGCAGAGGCTCGGATAACTTTCACTCGTAAATTTGACAAACTTACAAGTGATGTAGAAATAAAAATGTCTGACATAACAGCGTCTACAATGAAAAAATATGATGCTATGTCTAACATATGATGTACTGGAACAGAGAGTTGAAGTTTTGGAGAAAAAACATAAGGTCAGGCCATCAGGTGGACTGGGATATCCAGGACTGGACATTAATCCGAATGTTAGAATAATAGAACCAAAACCAACAGATAACGTATTAATTGTACGGGCATGGTGAATGCATTCCGCGCGCGAATTAGGTTAGGTTCGATTAGGGTAGGTTAGGTTAGTTCTGGAGAAACGCGTAGCGCGACCCCCCCCCCCACTCCCAGGGGTGTAGGGCAGTGGCCCCGCTACGCGTAGCGAATCAGGCCGGAGGCCGTGCGGAGCGCGGCCCGCTTTCTTTCCACCATTGCTCGCCCCGCCCACTTCCCACCATTGCTCGCCCCACCCCACCCCACCCCATTCACACCATTGCGCATGTACGCCCCCACCTCATTCCCTCCACTCCCAACGATGTTGATACCCCGAGGAGCACGCTTCTCAACAATCAGTACTACGACTCAAGTCAAACAGAGCAGTCCAGTCCACCCTAGCTCAGTCCAGTCCAGTACGGTGAAGAAGCAGAATTTTGAGTAAGTTAACAATGTTTTTTCTTTTTTTTTATATCAACTAACTTTGTTTAATTTTACATTTTCAGAATGGCATCCAACACCCAGGAGTTAAACAATGCGGTGGCACCCATCATGCCTGTGAACGAGCAGGAGAAGGCAGCCACTTCGAGAGTTAGGGCCCGATCTGTCAGCCCTGACTTGTTCGAGGAGGAGGAGGAAGTC